>SJYV01056332.1:957835-974608 GCA_006410875.1 Neotragus pygmaeus
CCCATCTCTTTCAGAATTTTCCACAGTTTATTGTGATCCACACAGTCAAAGGCTTTGGCATAGTCAATAAAGCAGAAATAGATGTTTTTCTGGAACTCTCTTGTTTTTTCCATGATCCAGCAGATGTTGGCAATTTAATCTCTAGTTCCTCTGCCTTTTCTAAAACCAGCTTGAACATCAGGAAGTTCATGGTTCATGTACTGCTGAAGCCTTGCTTTCAAATTTTGAGTATTACTTTACTAGCATGTGAGATGAGCGCAATTGTGTGGTGATTTGAGCATTCTTTGTCATTGCCTTGCTTTTGGATTGGAATGAAAGCTGACCTTTTCCAGTCCTTTGGCCACTGCTGAGTTTTCCAAATGTGCTGGCATATTGAGTGCAGCACTTTCACAGCATCATCTTTGAGGATTTGAAATAGCTCAACTGGAATCCCATCACCTCCACTAGCTTTGTTCGTGGTGATGCTTTCTAAAGCCCACTTGACTTCACATTCCGGAATGTCTGGCTCTAGGTGAATGATCACACCATGTTAATGGGTAGAATATAGAAATAAATTAGAGACTTTTCTTATATTCTGTTAAACTAGATATTAGAGATTTGCAAAATACAAAATGTCATTATCCTTTTTGTTTTGGAAAACATGGTCATTTTTGATAAAAGTTATATTTGCATTGAAATATAATGGGTTTCTTGTTTTTAGATGAAATACTAAGTATTTTTGAAATTTCTCAGTTTTAACTTCTAATGTAATGAAGAATGATGGATATAACCCACAGACATAAAGTCTCATTGGAGTTCTCACTAATTTTTGAGTGTGTTAATCAGTCCTAGGACCAAAAATGCTGAGACTTATTACTGTAGACTTCTTCTCTCATGAGGCATTTTTCAATAACTAGAAATTAAGCTTATCTGACAACTCTTTATGTCTCTCAGGTAACGTATCACTACGGTGATCCTTTGAGAAATCGAGGTGGAAACAAATTGAATCAAAATTTCTTGCTTATTCAAGTACCAAAAGTTGAAAAGTTCAAAAGCTAGTTGAGCTCTAGATTTAGAAATTATTATGTAGAAAAATAGATCCCTAGAAATGTGTGGATGAAAAAATAAATCAAAGAAGTTGATTCTACCTTTTCTGTTGTTGAAAAGATCAAAGATGACTTACTAGAGAGTACTCTAATAATGATAAAGAACAATTCAAATGTATCATGTCATTATAGGCTATTATCATATTTCAGTAGTATGAAATTATGGAAATTAAGAATTGGTTTTGAGAGCTAGATAAAGTACTATTTAATATATATAGCTCTATTATATATATATATAGCCAATTTATTATAATGGATATAATAACTTTATCTTAAGTGCTTTACCATAAAAATGTATATAATTCACTTGATTATATGATGTCTCATATGATCTTTATTAATTATGCTATGAAACAAAACAAGACAAACTGTATATTCAGTATATTCATTCTACAAATATGTAAACCTAGTCTCAGAGTGGTTGAGTGACTTGCAAGCAGTACACAGAATGTGTATGGTTGTGATAAAACTTGTACCAAGCATAATACCCCAGCAAATATTTATTAAATAATAAATAAATTAGAATCTTTTGACTCTTAGTCCACTGTCTTAGCTCTGGCATATGCCAATTTAAGAAGGTAATATATTTTGCAATACCACCTAATTTGCCAACGTTGTTAAAAATGAGTTCAAGAAGACACATTGCAATATTCACTTAGCAGGTCTTTGTTAGGAGAGCAACAACAGATGAGGATAATATGCATTCTTATATTAAAGGCTTGTACTCAATCCTCAAATTAATTTTTTTAATTTTCAAAGAGTAAGTGGTATAATGCTAACACACACACACAAACGAATTTCATTGGAATTACAAAGTACAATGATTTGGCTAGGTACATGGAAATATAATATATTTTGTTAATAACCAATAAACTTAAGACAAACCAATGATGCCACCCTATTGTCATTGCTGTTCAATCACTCAGTCGTTGTGAACCCATGGACTGTGGCACACCAGGCTTCCCTGTCCTTCATCATCTCCCAGAGCTTGCTCAAACTCACGTCCACTGAGTCATGTAACCATCTCATCCTCTCTTGTTCACTTCTCCTTCTCCCTTCAATCTTTCCCAACATCAGGGTCTTTTCCGATGAGTCGGCTCTGCTCATTCGGTGGCCAAATATTGGAGCTTCAGCATCAGTCTTTCCAATGAGTATTCAGGACTGATTTCCTTTATGACTGACTGATTTGATCTCCTTGCAGACCAAGGAACTCTCATGAGTCTTCTCCAAAACCACAGCAAAAAAAAAAAAAAGGCATCAATTTCTTGGTGCTCAACCTTCTTTATAGTCCAACTCTTGCATCCATACATGACTGCTAGAAAAACCATGGCTTTGACTACGCGGACCCTTGTCAGCAAAGTAGTGTCTCTGCTTTTTAATATGCTGTCTAGGCTTATCGTTGTTTTTCTTCCAAAAATTAAGCATCTTTTAATTTTATGGCTGCAGTCACCTTCTGCAGTGATTTTGGAGTTCAAGAAAATAAAATCTGTCACTGTTTCCATTGTTTCCCCATATATTTGCCATGAAGTATTGGGACTGGGTGCTATGATCTTCGTTTTCTGAATGTTGGGTTTTAAGCCTGCTTTTTCACTCTCCTTTTTCACCTTCATCAAGAGGCTCTTTAGTTCCTCTTCACTCTCTGCCATAAGCGTGTTGTCATCTTCATATCTGAGATTATTTATATTTCTCCCAGCAATCTTGATTCTAGCTTGTGCATCATCCAGTCCAGCATTTCACATGATATAACTGCATATAACTTAAATAAGCAGGATAACAATAGCCTTGATGTACTCTGTTCCCTATTTGGAATCAGCACATTTTTCCATGTCAGGTTCTAACTTTTGCTTCTTGACCTGCATACAGGTTTCTCAGAGACAGCAAAGATGGTCTGATACTCACATCTCTTGAAGATTTTTCTAGTTTGTTGTGATCCACACAGTCAAAGGCTTTAGAATAGTCAGTGAAGCAGAAGTAGATGTTTTTCTGGAACTATCTTGGTCTTTCTATGATCCAATTGATGTTGGTAATTTGATCTCTGGCTCCTCTGCCTTTTCTAAATCCAACTTGTACATCTGGAATTTCTTGCTTAACATACTGTTGAAGCCTAGCTTGGGGGACTTTGAACATTAATTTACTAACATGTGAAATGAGTACAATTGTGAGGTAGTTTAAACATTTTTTGGCATTGCCCTTCTTTGGGATTGGAATGAAAACCGACCTTTTCCAGTCCTGTGGCCACTGCTGAGCTTTCCAAATTTGCCGGCATATTGAGTGCAGCACTTTCACAGCATCATCTTTTAGAATTTTTAATAGTTTAGCTGGAATTCCATCAACCTCATAGCTTTGTTCATCACTTTAGTGACTCTTCCACATTTCAGTACCATGGACAAAGATGGAAGGAAAACAAATGATCTCTACCTCCAAAAGCCTAGTTTCCTGGGGAGTCAGATATAGAAAGTATGTAATCGGGTACCAGGAGTAGTAGGGAGCATCTTTGTTGTTTAGTTGCAAGTCGTGTCCGACTCTTTGCAACCCCATGGACTGTAACCCGCCAGGCTGCTCTGTCCATGGTATTTCCCAGGCAAAAATACTGGAGGGTTTTGCCATTTTCTTCCTGATCCAGTGATTGAACATGCATCTTCTGTATTGGCAAGTGGATTCATTACCAGTGATCCACCAGGAAAGCCCCCCAGGGAGCATCTAACTCTGCCTAAAGAAGATGTCTTTGCTCTGACACAGTTCACAATCTGAAAGGAGAATCAATAATGTATGCGATGCTAATAACCAAATTTATGTACAAATTAGTAGAAGTCAAAGGAAAAGGAAATGGACTCAGTCTGAGATAATAAAGCAAGTTTTCACAGAGAGCATGACATTCAATACAGGATTTAGTGGAGAAAGTATGAAGTAGATATAATTGACAGCACAGGTCTTGGATTCCAACCTACTGAATAAAGTTACTAAAAACTGAAACTTTCCTTTACTTTTGGGTTCACAAAAATTTGAAATAAATGATTATGAACCTATTCTGTTTGTTTTTAACCCATTACCTGGAGGAGATGGGCAGGAAGTCCTGTAGCCAGAATCTCCACCACAGTCAGACTGGTAAGTAGAAGACACTGGGAGAAAAAAATACCCTTCAGGATGACAATAACTTTTTTTTGAACACTGCAGAATCCTCATTCCAGGTAAGTGGAATTATCCACAGCTGTGCATATGAGGAAAACTTCTGGGAAGACAAGAAGTCTCCAGAACCATTTGGTGTTATCTCCTTCCTTATGTAACTATGGCCAAAAGTGGCTGTACACTTGGTCAATAAATAATACTCTATTGTTCCAGATTCCTCTACCCTTATTCAAGTCTTTCTTGAGACTCCTCCCTGAAGAGGAGACAATTCCATCAAACTAAGCCTGTCTCCAGAAAACTCTGTTCTGAATATGTCAGGGATTGTGTTTTCAGATGGAGGCAGCCCACTATCTGGACCCCATGTTTGGACAAATTGGCCATTGTGTCTTGGCGAGGGGTAAGGTCCTGTCTACTGCCACAGAAGGCAAAATGCCAGATACCTGCTCTCAGATCCATAGAATGAACTCTGCCAATTAGATACTCCCCCAAACCACTGAATCTTTAACTTGTAAGTTGGAAAAAAAAATAACAAGCAAACAGACAACTAAGACTTATTTCTAATGGGGGGAATGTTTGGGTTAGTGGAAAATGGCAGTTATCAGGGCTTCATGAGTGGTGTCCAGTGCCAAGCCAAGAATGTAGCAACAAGCTGTATTGGCAGCTTTAGCTCAAGTTCTAACTTTTCATCCTTCCCCATTCCTATCCAGATTCTCTATCCTTTTTTTAATCCTGTCAGCTTCCAGGTAGGTTTCCAACACTCTTTTCAGAAAGGCAGAGTTGATTTCTATGACTTACAGCAATGAACCTCAACTGACCCAATTTTTCCTAAATAGTAGGATGTATAGTGTAATTGTATCTTGTAGTATTTCTAAATGGAAAATTTCTATGGGAAATGTATTTTAAGGATGTCCTAATAATTATTCAGTGACAGGTGATGACATCCCAAAGGAAAAATATCTTTATGATTGAATATGAAGAAAGATACATTAATTTGAGTAGCTCACATGACTTCCAAACCCAAGAGGATAAGCTTTCACTATACTTGGCGATGGTTATGCTCGTTAATTATAACCAGAAATTGCTGGTTAGTGGATTTGATGTATTCTGCAGTTGAGAACAGTGAGAGGAAGGACAAAAACTAGGAGACGGGAAAAACAGTTTCTTAGCAGAAAAGTTGAACTTAAAAAGAACCAGTGTACACACAGCAAAAAGAAATTCACCCATTAATTAATTAATTCAAAGAACATTCAAGGAATGTTTATGTGATAAGTGAACAGAGACACAAAGAGAACCAAAGAGGAGTCCAGCTCTTGAGAAATATATGAAAATATAGATATGATAAAACTCAGTATAATAGTACACAGCTACCAAGAATACAAAGAATTAATGCTTTTGAAGTGTGGTGCTAGAGAAGATGCTTGAGAGTCCCTTGGACAGCAAAAAGATCAAACCAGTCAATCCTAAAGGAAATCAGTCCTGAATATTCATTGATTGGAAGGAGTGATGCTGAAGCTCCAGCACTTTGGCCACCTGATGCAAACAGCTGACTCATTGGAAAAAAAAAACAACCCAATGCTGGGAAAGATTGAGGACAAAAGAAGGGGGCAGCAGAGGATAAGGTGGTTGGAGAGCATCACCAACTCAATGCACATGAGCTCGAGGAAACTCTGGGAGATAGTAAAGGACAGGGAAGCCTGGTGTGCTACAATTCATGGGGTCACAGAGTCAGGCATGATTTAGCAACTGAACAACAACAAGGCTACCAGAATTACCTGTAACAATCTATAAGTTTGTGTATTAGTTTTCTATGCTGCATGATAAACTACCACAAACTCAGAGGCTTAAAATAACTCATTTTTATAATCTCCTATTTTCCATAAGTGAGAAGTTCAGGCCCATCTTGAAGCCTCACCCTGCTGCAATCAAGGAGTCATCAGGGCTTGGCTGTCATCTGGGCCTGGGGTTCTCTTCCAAGCTTAGGTGACAATTAACACTATATGTTTCCTTGCAGCTATAGAAGTCATAGCAGTTTACCTCTTCTAGGGTGGTAGGAGAGAGTCTTTACTCCTCTTATGTCAGACCTATCTTGATAATCTCCTTTTTGATTAACTTAGAATCAATTATTAGAGCTATTATTGTATCTGCAAAAATCCTTCACCTTTTCCACTTAACATAATCTCAAGTGTAATATCTCAAAACATTCAGTTCCGTTGAGCAGTCGTGACCAACTTTGAGATGCCATGGACAGCAGCATCAGGCTTCCTTGTCCTTTACCAACACCTGGAGCTTGCTCAAACTCTTGTCCATCAAGTCGGTGATGCCATTCAATCATCTCATCCTCTGTTGTCTCCTTCTTCTCCCGCCTTCCATCTTTCCCAGCATCAGGGCTTTTTCTAGTGAGTCACTTCTTCACATCAAGTGGCCAAAGCATTGGAGTTTCAGCTTCAGTATCAGTCCTTCCAATGAATATTCAGAACTGATTTCCTTTAGGATGGACTGGTTGGATCTCCTTGCAGTCCAAGGGACTCTCAAGAGTCTTCTCTAACACCACAGTTCGAGAGCATCAATTCTTTGGCACTCAGCTTTCTTTATAGTCCAACTCTCAAATCCATACATGACTACTTGAAAAACCATAGCTTTGACCAGACAGACCTTTGTTGGCAGAGTAATGTCTCTGATGTTTAATATGCTGTCTAGATTGGTGATATCTTTTCTTCCAAGGAGCAAGCATCTTTTAATTTCACGGCTGCTGTCACCATCTGCAGTGATTTTCAAGGCCCCCAAAATAAAGTCTGTCACTGTTTCCATTGTTTCCCCATCTATTTGCCTTGAAGTGATGGGGCTGGCCTGTTATTCCAGGTGTTTCTTGACTTCCTACTTTTGTATTCCAGTACCCTATAATGAAGAGGGCATCTTTTTTGGGTGTTAGTTCTAAAAGGTCTTGTAGGTCTTAATAGAACCATTCAACTTCAGCTTCTTCAGCGTTACTGGTTGGGGCATCGACTTGGATTACTGTCATATTGAATGGTTTGCCTTGGAAACAAACAGAAATCATTCTGTCATTTTTAAGATTGTGTCCNGAGATCCAACCAGTCCATTCTGAAGGAGATCAGTCCTGGAATTTCTTTGGAAGGAATGATGCTAAAGCTCTTCATCCAGCCTGGCATTTCTCATGACGTACTCTGCATATAAGTTAAACAAGCAGGGTGACAATGTACAGCCCTGAATTTCTCCTTCCCTGATTTGGAACCAGTCTGTTGTTCCATCTCCAGTTCTAACTGTTGCTTCTTGACCAGTATTCAGATTTCTCAGGAGGTAAGTAACGTAGTCTGGTATTCTCATCTCTTTAAGAATTTTCCATAGTTTGTTCTGATCCATACAGTCAAAGGCTTTGACATAGTCAATCAAGCAGAAGCACGAAAACATTAGTCATATTCTGTTGGTTAGAAGCCAGCCCTAGATCCCACCCCCAATCCAGGGAGGAGATTATCAAAGACATTTTCGGATCTACTCAAGAAAGCTTTGTTCTCTACATTCTAATCCAAGGAATCCTCCTATCTTTACTGGATTTATAGTCTGAAAGAGATAGAAAAGGACATACCTTCTAACCAACTTGCACTGACGAGTATTCAGATTAACCATGATTCAGTAACGCTTCCTCTCTTTTAGTTTTTAATGTTTATTTTATATTGGAGTATATAAAATTTCAATATTGTGTTAGTTTCAGGTATATAGCAAAGTGATTCAGTTATGTATGTATGTATTCAGTTATACATGTATCTATTCTTTTTCAAGTTCTTTTCCCATTTTGGTTGTTACCAAATAGTAAGCATTGTACATCTCTTTTATAGCTAATATATTTATCCTCTTTCCCAAGCCCTTACATTTCTCTATATACGTATATATGTTTCTTTCCAGAGACAGGATGGGGAAGATTGAGCCCAACTTATAATTTAGTGGGAAGATTGAGCCCAACTTCAATGTAACTAATATTAATGGGTTTCCACATGTATGAGATGAAGAATGGAGCAACCTTCTAATTCCTTCCTGCAGTTCTTGTTTTCATCAATTGTAAGACCAGATAACACCTGGCTGATACTGAAAGGAGATGGGAGAGTCTTAATCCCCTGAATGAGGGCTACAAGTTTGCTGTAATTTTTAAAAATGGTTCATTCAGGGGACTTCCCTGGTGGTCCAGTGGTTAAGACTTTGCACTTCCAATGACGGGGACATGGGTTCAGTCCCTGGTGGTCTGGGAATTAAGATCCCACACGTCACTGGGGGCAAAAAATAAATGAAACAGTTCTTTCAGAACAGTTGATTGCTTCAATTTTGCTCCCATGTGAGAGGGTGAGGGTAGCCACTGCCCTCGTCCTCTTCAGATACCATGGGCTACTTCCTCTTGGGCAGGTATAGTATGTTGCTGTGTGGAGGGTGGACTTTTGAAGCTTCTTTCTGAGCATCTTGGATCATCCTGCATGAGGACCATCTTCCTATCACCCAGAGAGGTTGATAAACCAGAAGATAATACTAAGGGTGCAGACAATAATGGATGCTGGGAAGTTTTGAAGAATACCCCTTTCACCAAAGTGCTAATCAGTGGTCTGAGGTTGTCTGGAGGCTGGAAGGGGCTGGACTTGAGGCACTGTATAAAAGAGAATAATATGGTGGGACAGCAGATTTTCGTTGTGGAGGCCTTTTATAACCTGAACAAGTGCATCTGCGGGGGACATACCAACAGAGGAAAAGACAAAGAACTGTGGGACTGCCCCACATCCATCATTCTAGAGATGGATAGCCTCTCTGTTATATAATATAACTTCTGATCTGGTAACCACACAGCCACAAGGCCTACAGTCTTAACTCTGGACTTCACAGATTCCTTTTGCACGTGTCTAGGGCTCAATTCGGGCTTCCTTGGTAGCTCAGCTGGTAAAGAATCTGCCGGCAATACAGGAGACCCCAGTTCAATTCCTGGGTCTAGAAGATCCGCTGGAGAAGGGATAGAGTACCACTCTAGTATTCTTGGGCTTCCCTGATGTCTCAGATGGTAAAGAATCTGCCTGCAGTGTGGGAGATCTGGGTTTGATCCCTCGGTTGGGAAGATCTTCTGGAGGNCCTGGGTCTAGAAGATCCGCTGGAGAAGGGATAGAGTACCACTCTAGTATTCTTGGGCTTCCCTGATGTCTCAGATGGTAAAGAATCTGCCTGCAGTGTGGGAGATCTGGGTTTGATCCCTCGGTTGGGAAGATCTTCTGGAGGAAGGCATGGCAACCCACTCCAGTATTCTTGCCTGGAGAATCCCCATGGACAGAGGAACCTGGTGGGCTACAGTCCATGCGACTGCAAAGAGCTGGACACAACTGAGTGACTAAGCACACAGGGCTCAATTCATTATTATAGCCTTCCAAAAATGTTAGTGAGAATATCACATTGTTGTCACTTACTGACATGTGATCTTGCAAAATCAAAACTGTTGATGACCTCATAGTTCTGTCACGTCAAATTTATTTGTAAAACCCTTCTTCATCATAATGTACGGTGATATAAGAAAGGCAGTTATACTCCTGCATTGCTCTTGTCTACAGAAAGCTTAAGATTTCTCCACTCTTACCTCATGTCCCTTTCTGGTTAGGAGCATAAAAGTTATATTCTTATGTGAGCATCTCTTAAGGCAGTAAGTACCAAATGAGAGTTACAGCTTCTGCAAATTCAGATACCTCAGCCAGACCACAGAGATTCTGATTCAGGAGAAGTAAGTAGTCAGCATCTGTGTAGATTTTTAACCATTACATGCATAGAACCTAAATTTTAAATACAAAAGGATACACATATAACATATTTACTTCATCCAATCTTTTTGTGGGGACAAATTTTCTATGGAGACAATTACTTTTACCTTCTTTCCCCCCATACTTTATACATACGCAAAACCAGACGAAAAAAGCGTTGCACACAATTGATTCTTTACCTTGCTTGTTTTCATTTAATAATATATACTGGAGATCATTTTATGTCCTTAAAAACACATATTCTCAAAGTTTCTCAATAGGTTGAAAACACTGACAAAAATCTTCATTGAAGATGAGGTTCTTCTAATAGTCTGTGGGGGCAGTTCTGTGCTAGAACCACACAGATCAAAAGATGCCATTTAATTCACTTTCTCTTTATTCTTATCTACCAACCCAAATTTACCTGTCACTCTAAGTTTGCCATAATTTTTTGTCATTTAAAATACGAAGCTCTTATGGACTGGTTAGTCTTCCCCGGTGGTGCCAGTGCTAAAGAACCAACCTGCCAGTGCAGGAGATACAAGAGATGTGGGTTTAATCCCTGGGTTGGGAGAAGGTTCCCTGGAGTAGGAAATGGCAACCCAGTTCAGGATTCTTGCCTGGGAAATCTCATGGACAGAGGAGCCTGGCAGGCTACGGTCCAAGACTGGCTAGTACACTGGAACCTTTGTCCTAAAGGATACAGGAAATAGTTATCCCTTATAACATCAAGTCATCTTATTATTTTACTTTTGTGTTTGTCATGAAGATACTGAACTGAATTGCAAAGTTTTTTAGTCAATATTTATACTCTAGAGATTCTAAACTGTATGTTTAAGGGCAATATAATACTCTATTATCAAATATAAGCAAAATAAAGTAAAAGCAGACATATATTAATAACTAAGAATTTGAATTTGAAAAGAATTTTGCTTTCTTCTTCAAATTTTCACTTTGTTCAAAAGCATATACTAAGCATATAATTAGAAGTTGAAGAAGAGTCATCTACATCTTCCAACTAATTTTATCACTTATTTGACTTGGAAAATAAGTCAAAAATTAATCTGGAAATTACACTGAATAGCCTGAAAGTGAGTACACACACACACACACACACACACAAGCACACACAAAAAAGCCTCATATCTGAGAATTACCAACTTAAGGTTAGTAACATGGAAACAGTAAAATAGTTTCCATCCTACTTTGGTTAGAATTTACCCAGCACAAGTACGTTGCTGTTTAAATATTTATCAAAGTGTTTAAATATTAAATGGAAAACCTCTCTGATACTAGACTGGCACTAAAACAAATTGAAATTGATTTCTAAGTTTCAATATTGATATTCTCTTTGGGAACAACTAAGAAAATGAAAATGACAAAAAACTTGTACTCAGGGACACCCTCAAAGCCAAAAATTATATTTATACACTGTTTATTAATAACTTAAAATCTAGGGAACTTTATATGTTCTTATTCCTCAGTTTAGCTAAGGAAAAGCCCAAGATACTTCCTTATTCCTAGACTGCATGATTAGGAAACATAACTAATATGTACACAGTTGAATATTATTGCATTTTTTTTTTGGAAATAAAAAGCAAGATTTTTCAGAAATTGGAGGGTTTTTTTTTTGTTTTGTTTTTTTTTTTGGTATTTGGTCTTTCCTAAACATAAAGTTTCTCCAGAGGCAGGTCAAGTGGTCTGGTATTCCCATCTCTTTCAGAATTTTCCACAGTTTATTGTGATCCACATAGTCAAAGGTTTTGGCAAAGTCAATAAAGCAGAAATAGATGTTTTTCTGGAACTCTCTTGCTTTTTCCATGACCCAGAGGTTGCTGGCAATTTGATCTCTGGTTCCTCTGCCTTTTCTTAAACCATCTTGAACATCCGGGAGTTCACGGTTCACATATTGCTGAAGACTGGCTTGGAGAATTTTGAGCATTACTTTACTAGCATGTGAGATGAGTGCATGTACGGCAGTTTGAGCGTTCTTTGGCATTGCCTTTCTTTCGAATTGGACTGAAAACTGATCTTTTCTAGTCCTGCGGCCACTGCTGAGTTTTTCAAATTTGCTGGCATATTGAGTGCAGCACTTTCACAGCATTATCTTTCAGGATTTGAAATAGCTCAACTGGAATTCCATCACCTCCACTAGCTTTGTTCATAGTGATGCTTTCTAAGGCCCACTTGACTTCACATTCCAGGATGTCTGGCTCTAAGTGCGTGATCACACCATCGTGATTATCTGGGTCATGAAGATCTTTTTTGTACAGTTCTTCTGTGTATTCTTGCCACCTCTTCTTAATATCTTCTGCTTCTGTTAGGTCCATACCATTTCTGTCCTTTATCGAGCCCCTCTTTGCATGAATGTTCCATTGGTATCTCTGATTTTCTTGAAGAGATCTGTAGTCTTTCCCATTCTGTTGTTTTCCTCTATTTCTTTGCATTGATCGATGAGGAAGGCTTTCTTATCTCTCCTTGCTATTCTTCGGAACTCTGCATTCAGATGCTTATATTTTTCCTTTTATTCTTTGCTTTTCGCTTGTCTTCTTTTCACAGCTATTTGTAAGGCCTCCCCAGAGAGCTACTTTGCTTTTTTGCATTTTTTTTCCATGGGAATGGTCTTGATCCCTGTCTCCTGTACAATGTTGTTGGTGTTGGAGAAGACTCCTGAGCGTCCCTTGGACTGCAAGGAGATCCAACCAGTCCATTCTAAAAGAAATCAGTCCTGGTTGTTCTTTGGGAGGACTGATGTAAAGCTGAAACTCCAATACTTTGGCCACCTGATGAGAAGAGTTGACTCATTGGAAAAGACTCTGATGCTGGGAGGGATTGGGGGCAGGAGGAGAAGGGGACGACAGAGGATGAGATGGCTCGATGGCATCACCGACTTGATGGATGTGAATTTGAGTGAACTACTGGAGTTGGTGATGGACAGGGAGGCCTGGTGTGCTGCAACTCATGGAGTCACAAAGAGTTGAACATGACTGAGCGACTGAAATGACTCGCTGACTGAAACATAAAGTTGGCATTTGAAAGAGTATGTTCTGCCTATAAACAGGATTTATTGAATTTGCAAAGTTAAGTAGTTGACTTTCATATTTCGGATAAAATAGCAACTAATAGTTGCTCATTTTTCCATACCTTGATTTGTTTTTATTTTTATTAATTTTGTTCTTAACATGATAAACAGATTTTTTCTTTCAGTTATATCTAGATGAATTTCCAGCCAGCATCCAAATTTAATCATAAATGTGAGTCATATAACAAATATGAATAAATAACAGTGTTAGAAATAGATTTTTTCTGTTAAAGTACAATTGAAAAAGAACCCTAACAATCTCGGTTTTAATTCAAGATATGTTAATTCCCTGGTGGCTCAGATGGTAAAGACTCTGCCTGCAATGCAGGGGACCTGGGTTCGATCCCTGGCTTGGGAAGATCCCCTGGAAGAGGGCATGCCAACCCACTCCAGTATTCTTGCCTGGGAAATTCCATGTACAGAGGAGCATGGTGGGCTACAGTCCATGGGTTTGCAAAGAGTTGGACATGACTGAGTGACTAAGCACACATGCTAATTCCAGGGTATAAGTGATCTGGTCTTCATCAATTTCTTGCCCTATCTCTGACTTCTCATTTTCACAACATAGTGATAGTTTTCACAAAATTCTTGTTCTGTCAGGCAGCCCATCTCATTGACACATGTTCAAACATAAATGTGTGCTCTATTTCTTAGAATGGAAATTAATTTGTAAAACTTTCTTATTGCTTTTCAGATTTCCAGGCATCCGAACCATACTTTTACAAATAAATGGATTTTTGTAACATGGGGGAAATAATGCCCAGCTATTAGAAACTAAATGAGAAATAATCACTAATAATAATTCTAGAAGACAACCACAAAGTTTATTTTCCTAATGAGGACATGGTAGCTGGGGATATATGAAATTATGGAATTATTCTTAATCAAGGAAATCCTGTTTGTCAACAGAATAAAGCCTTAAATTTTTTTAAAATTAAGATTTATTTACAGTTTTTTTTTTCTTTTGAGACTTCAGAGAGCTTTTTCACACTTTATGAAATAATTGAAAATTACACCTTTACCCTATAATGTGCTACTGATACTGGTTCTGACTAAACTAGCAATATGTATACTTACCTGAGACACTTTAAAAGTAAAATACGAGTAAAAAGAAGATTTATGGCATATTAACTCTTCTCAATTGGAGAAGGCAATGGCAACCCACACCAGTGTTCTTGCCTGGAGAATCCAAGGGACGGGGGCTGCTGTCTATGGCGTCGCACAGAGTCAGACACGACTGAGGCAACTTAGTAGCAGCAGCAACTTTCTCAAGCAACGTTATGGCCCAATGCAGACTGTACACCTAGGCAATTTTTCTTTCATCAGTCTGTTGTTCTTTAAGATTGGAAAAATGCATACAAGTGAGTTCCCATTCAAAGATTCAAAAGATATTTACATTAGTCAGACAGTGGCTGATGGTCAACTGTAAATAAAAAAAGAGTCCTCATTGTCAAAAAGCTTATTATCCTGAAAGCTAAAACACAAGTAAATACAAGTGATATTGGTTCGATGATAGGAGTATGTTTAGAGTAACAAAGACAGATGAGATCACTTCTAATGTGAAGGCCAATGCAGTAGACTGAATGTGTGTGTGTGTGTGTGTGTGTGTGTGTGTGTGTGTGCTCAGTCATGTCTTACTCTTTGCAGCCCCATGGACTGTAGCCCACCAAGCTCCTCTGTCCATGGAATTTTCCAGGCAAGAACACTGGAATGGGTTACCATTTCCTCCTCCAGGGGATGCTCTGGACCCAGGGATCAAACCTGCATCTCTTTTGTCTTCTGCATTGGCACATTGGCAGGTAAATTCTTTACTACTGGTGCCACCTGGGAAGCCCCGTTTGTGTCCCCCAACAAAAATAAAATCGATATGTTGAAATCCTAATCTCTTATGTAATGATTTTAGGAAGCTGGGGACCTTGGGAAGTGGTTAAGTCTTCAGGACAGAGCCCTCATAAACTAACTAATCTTCATGTATGGATCTGTGTCCTTATAAAAGAGACCAGAGCACTCCCTTGCCCTATTTCCACCATCATTTCAGTTCAGTTCAGCTCAGTCACTCAGTCGTGTCCGACTCCTTGCGATCTCATGAACCACAGCATGCCAGGCCTCCCTGTCCATCACCAACTCCAGGAGTTCACTCAAACTCATGTCCATCGAGTCAGTGATGCCATCCAACCATCTCATCCTCTGTTGTCCCTTTCTCCTCCTGTCCTCAACCTTTCCCAGAATCAGAATTTTTCCAAATGAGTAAGCTCTCTGCATCAGGTGGCCAAAGTATTGGAGTTTCAACTTCAGCATCAGTCCTTCCAGTGAATATTCAGGACTGATCTCCTTTAGGATGGACTGGTTGGATCTTTTTGCAGTCCAAGGGACTCTCAAGAGTCTTCTCCAACACCACAGTTCAAAACATCAATTCTTCAGTGCTCAGCTTTCTTTATAGTCCAACTCTCACATCCATACATGACCACAGGAAAAACCATAGCCTTGACTAGATAGAACTTTGTCATCAAAGTAATGTCTCTGCTTTTTAATATGCTGTATAGGTTGGTCATAACTTTCCTTCCAAGGAGTATGCGTCTTTTAATTTCATGGCTGCAGTCACCATCCACAGTGATTTTGGAGCCCAGAAAAATTATGTAAGCCACCGTTTCCACTGTTTCTCCGTCTATTTGCCATGAAGTGATGGGATCAGATGCCATGATCTTCGTGTTCCGAATGTTGAGCTTTAAGCCAACTTTTTCACTCTCCTCTTTCACTTTCATCAAGAAGCTCTTTATTTCTTCTTCACTTTCTGCCATAAAGGTGGTGTCATCTGCATATGTGAGGTTATTGATATTTCTCCCTGCAATCTTGATTCCAGCTTGTGCTTCTTCCAGCCCAGCATTTCTCATGATGTACTTTGCATATAATTTCCACCATAGGCAGACGCAATAAGAAGTCAGCAATCTGTAACCTGGGGAGAGCTATCATCAAAATTCAACCATGCTGTCACTCTGATCTTGGAATTCCAGCCTCTGGGACCTTAGCAAATAAAGCAGTAGGTTGTTTATGCCACCCTGTCTATAGTGCTTTGTTTCAGCAGCCATAACTAACATAGTGATGACTTCATAGCAGGAGTAACACAAAAACTGTGTTTCAAAATGGATATAAGTGATCCCTAGGTAGATGAACAAGACAGCACAAGCAAAAGCAGAAGCCTGAAGCACTGTGTGCCTTTGGGGAACCCCAGGAGTGCTGGCTGACAGCGCTGGGGCTGGGCAGGGTAAGAAGGGAACAGTGGGATTTGAAGCTGGAAATGCTGCTGCTGCTGTTGCTGAGTTGCTTCAGTCGTGTCCGACTCTGTGCAACCCCACACATGGCAGCCTACCAGGCTTCTCTGTCCCTGGGATTCTCCAGGCAAGAGTACTGGAGTGGGTTGCCATTGGCTTCTCCAGGGCTGGGAATGCTGGCCAAGGCCAGGTAGATTGCTGTGCTATGCAAAGAAGTTTGCATTTAGATGGTACTCATGAATCTATTTGCAGGGCAGCAATGGAAACGCAGATACAAACTGACTTGTGGACTACCAGGGGGCAAGAAGAGAGTGGGACAAATTGAGAGAACAGTCTGGAAACATATACATTACCACATGTAAAATTGATAGCAAGTGGAAATTTGCTGTGTGACATAGGGAGCTCAACCCTGTGCTCTGTGACATCCTAGAAGGGTGGGA
>SJYV01056332.1:974729-1019487 GCA_006410875.1 Neotragus pygmaeus
GTGGGATTGGGTGGGAGATGGGAGAGGGGTTCAGGAGGATGGTTCAGGAGGGAGGGGACAGATGTATACCTGTGGCTGATTAATGTTGATGTATGGCAAGAGCCAACACAATATTGTAAAGCAACTATCTTCCAATAAAAAAATTTAAAACAAGACTTTATGTTGTTTGCCAATTGTTTTTGATATTTTTAAAACTGCTTTTTGTCCCTTCTCTATGTCTGCATGTCTATTCCTGCCCTGGAAACAGGATCATCTATTTCATCTATAGATTTCACATATTTGCATTACTATATGATGTTTGTTTTTATCTTTCTGACTTACTTCACTCTGTATGACAGACTCTAGGTCCATTCACATCTCTATAAATGACTCAATTTCATTCCTTTTTATGGCTGAGTAATATTCCAGTATATATTCCATTCATTCATTTGTCATTGGACATTTAGGTTGTTTCATGTCCTGGCTATTGCAATTAGGGTGGGACAAATTGAAAGATTAGGATTGACATATATGCACTACTGGGGCTTCCCATGTGACTCAGTGGTAAAGAATCTACTTGAAAATTCAAGAGACACAGGAGATGCATCTTTGATCCCTGGGTCGGGAAGATCCCCTGGAGGAGAAAATGGCCACCCACTTCAGTATGCTTGCCTGGAAAGTCTCATGGACAGAGGAGTGTGGAGGGCGATAGTCCATAGTGTCATTAAGAATCCAATACGACTGAGGGACTGCACACACACACACAAATATACACTGCCACTTGTAAAATAGATAGAAAGCTACTATCTTCTGGGAAGATGCTGTATAGCACAGAGAGCTCAACTCTGCGCTCTGTGATGATCTAGATGAGTGGAATAGAGGTGGGGTGGGAGGGAGGTCCAAGAGGAAGGGGATATATGCATACATATAACTGATTCACTTTACTGTCTAGCAGAAATTAACAGAACACTTTAAAGCAATTATACTCCAATAAAAAAATAAAAATAAAACTGTTGAATTGAAACTAATTTCTTAGAAATATCATGTGGAAACTCAATATATTCTCTTGATCTTGACCCAGACTTGTCTCTGAGTGTCCAGGAGTCTCCGGCGGAGGTGTGGGTCAGCAGTGGCCTGCTGCAGGATTGGGGGCACTGAATGCAGCAGTGCATGCATGGGACCTTTTGAAGGAGGTCATCATTATCATCATTACCTCCACCATAGTTTGACCTCAGGTCAAAAAACAGGGAGGGAACACAGCCCCACCCATCAACAGAAAATTAGATTACAGACTTACTGAGCATGGCCCCACCCATCAGACCCAGTTTCCTCCTGAGTCAGCCTCTCCTATCAGGAAGGTTCCATAAGCCTCTTATACTTTTCCATCAGAAGGCTGACAAAAATGAAAACCACAGTCACAGAAAACTAACCAATCTGATCACATGGACCAAAGCCTTGTTTAATCCAGTGGAACTATGAGCCATGCCATGTAGGGCCAGCCAAGATGGATGGGTCATGGTGGAGAGTTCTGACAAAATGTGGTCCACTGGAGAAGGAAATGGCAAACCATCTCAGTATTCTTGCCTTGAGACCCCCATGAACAGTACAACAAGGCAAAAAGATAGGACACTGAAAGATGAACTCGCAAGTCGGTAGGTGACAAATATGCTGCTGGAGATCAGTGGAGAAATAACTCCAGAAAGAATGAAGAGATGGAGCCAAAGCAAAAACAAACCCAGTTGTGGATGTGACTGTTGATGGAAGTAAAGCCTGATGCTGTAAAGAGCAATATTGTATAGCAACCTGGAATGTTAGGTCCATGAATCAAGGTGAACTGGTCAAACAGGAGATGACAAGAGTGAACATCGACATTTTAGGAATCAGCGAACTAAGATGGGCTGGAATGGATGACTTTAACTCAGATGACCATTATGTCTACTACTGTGGGCAAAATCCCTTAGAAGAAATGGAATAGCCATCATAGTTAACAAAAGAGTCCAAATATGTACAATGGATGAAATTTCAAAAATGACAGATTGATATATGTTGGTTTCCAAGGCAAACCATTCAACATCACAGTAATCTAAGTTTATGCCACAACCAGTATTGCTGAAGAAGTTGAAGTTGAATGGTTCTATGAAGACCTACAAGACCTTCTAGAACTAACACCCAAAATAGATATCCTTTTCATTATAGGGGCCTAGAATGCAAAAGTAGCAAGTCAAAAGATGCCTGGAGGAACAGGCAAATTTGACCTTGGAGTACAGAATAAAGTGGGGCAAAGGCTGATAGTTTTGCCAATGGAATGCCCTGGTCATAGCAAAACCCTCTTCCAACAACACAAGAGAAGACTCTACACATGGACATCACCAGATGGCCAACACCAAAATCAAATTGATTATATTCTTTGCAGCCAAAGATGGAGAAGCTCTATACAGTCAGCAAAAACAAGACTGGGAGCTGACTGTGGCTCAGATCATGAACTCTTTATTGCCAAATTCAGACTTAAATTGAAGAAAGTAGGGAAAACTGCTAGACCATTCAGGTATGACATAAATCAAATCCCTTACAATTATACAATAGAAGTGACAAATAGATTCAAGGGATTAGATCTGATAGACAGAGTGCCTGAAGAACTATGGACAGAGGTTTGTGACATTGTACTGGAGGCAGTGATCAAGACCATCCCCAAGAAAAAGAAATACAAAAAGACAAAATGGTTATCTGAGGAGGGCTTACAAATAGCTGTGAAAATAAAAGTGAAAGGCAAAGGAGAAAAGGAAGTATAAACCCATTTGAATGCAGAGATCCAAAGAATAGCAAGGAGAGAGAAAAAGACTTCCTTAGTGATCAACGCAAAGAAATAGAGGAAAACAATAGAAATGGAATGACTAGAGATCTCTTCAAGAAAATTAAAGACACAAGGGAACATTTCATGGAAAGATGGGCACAATAAAGGATATAAATTATATGGACCTAACAGAAGCAGAAGATATTAAGAATAGGGGGCAAGAATACACAGAACTGTACGAAAAAGACCTTCATGACCCAGATAACCAATGTGATGTGATCACTCACTTTGAGCCAGACATCGTGGAATGTGAAGTCAAGTAGGCCTTAGGAAGCATCACTACGAACAAAGCTAGTGGAGGTGATGGAATTCCAGTTGAACTACTTCAAATCCTAAAAGATGATGCTGTGAATAGGACATAGGAAAAGGGCTGCAGTCAATGTGCCAGCAAATTTGGAAAACTCAGCAGTGGCCAAAGGACTGGAAAAGGTCAGTTTTCATTCCAATCTCAAAGAAAGGCAATGCCAAAGAATGCTCAAACTACCACATAATTGTACTCATCTCACACGCTAGCAAAGTGATGCCCCAAATTCTTGAAGCCAGACTTCAGCAGTACATGAACTATGAACTTCAATAGTTCAAGCTGTATTTAGAAAAAGCAGAGGAACCAGAGATCAAATTACCAACATCTGTCGGATCATCGAAAATGCAAAAGAGTTCCAGAAAAACATCTATTTCTGCTTTATTGACTATGCCAAAGCCTTTGACTGTGTGGATCACAATAAACTGTGGAAAATTCTGAAAGAGATGGGAATACCAGACCACATGATCTGCCTCCTAAGAAATCTGTATGCAGGTCAAGAAGCAACAGTTAGAATTGGACATGGAACAACAGGTTCTGAATAGGAAAAGGAGTATATCAAGGCTATATATTGTCACCCTGTTTATTCAAATTATATGCAGACCACTTCATGAGAAATGCTGGACTGGATGTAGCACAAGCTGGAATCAAGATTGCTGGGAGAAATATCTATAACCTCATATACGCAAATGACATCAAACTTATGGCAGAAAGTGAAGAACTAAAGAGCTTCTTGATGAAAGTGAAAGAGGAGAGTGAAAAAGTTGGCTTCAGACTAACATTCAGAAAACTAAGATCATGGCATCTGGTCCCATCACTTCATGGGAAATAGATGGGGAAACAATAGAAACAGTGACAGACTTAATTTGGGGGGATTCCAAAATGACTGCAGGCATGAAATTAAAAGACACTTGCCCCTTGGAAGAAAAGTTATGACCAACCTAGGCAGCATTTTAAAAAGCAGAGACATTACTTTGCCAACAAAGGTCTGTCTAGTCAAAGCTATGGTTTTTCCAGTAGTCATGTATGGATGTGAGAATTGGACCATAAAGAAGGCTGAGCGTCAAAGAATTGCTGCTTTTGAACTGTGGTGTTGGAGAATACTCTGAGAGTCCCTTGGACTGCAAGGAGATCCAACCAGTCCATCCTAAAGGAAATCAGTCCTGAATATTCATTGGAAGGACTGATACTGAAGCTGAAATTCCAATACTTTGGCCACCTGATGCAAAGAACTGACTAATTTGTAAAAACCCTGATGCTTGGAAAGATTGAAGGTGGGAGAAGAAGGGGATGACAGGGGATGAGATGGTTGCATGGCATCACCTACTAGATGGAGATGAATTTTAGTACGCTCTGGGAGTTGATGGACAGGGAGGCCTGGCGTACTGCAGTCAGACGGGTTGCAAAGAGTCGGACATGACTGAGTGACTGAACAAAACTGAACTGAGGCCTCTTGATTAAGTGTATGTGTGGTACCCAGAGTCACTGAAGTATACAAACACCTGTTTCAAATGCTTGTCATATAGATGCATCCTTCCAAAGAGCAAGCACCTTGTCTTGTGAAGATGCAGATGACATGTCCACTCATTCTTTTGTCAGTAGGATAAGAATTTTATACTTATTTATATAAAAAGAATTAATTAGTACTACAACAGAGGAGAATGCAGCACTGGGGAGAAACTATTGTTATTTTCTTAACAAGAGACATCCTTGTCCCTGGCTAGGAATAGACCTGTTTTTGTTTGACAGGGTCCTGAGAATGAGAATGGATGCTGTAGATAGTAAAACCAGCTAGAAAATGTATTACTCTTTTTTGAACTCTCCAGTCTATGTTTTGCTTAGGTTATTTAAATTTTGAGTTCATGCTGGTAACAATAGAGCAGTTGGATACTATGAAGAAGAATGGAGGATAGAAGGAAAAGGAAAGGAAAGCGACATTGGGAAGAAAGCTTTTGAGAAAGAGACACATCAAGAATCCTCATGTTTAATGAGGATTTTTCTTAAGTTTCTGCCACATGGTGTATGATGTAACATATTCTCCCCCTGTTTGCACCATCTCTATAAACCATCCGTTTTGTTATTACTGCTTGGCTGAGTTTTGAGCTCTCTATGAGAGAAAAGTGCTGGAAACAGCTTCCAGGTAATTTAGGAGCCGAGGCTGAGGCTGCCACAAGAAGTCTTTATGGGTGAATTTCATAAATGTGAAAGATTTACAATTTATCCTTAAATCCGTCTTTTTCTCCCATGTTAACTTAGAAGGTGCGTGTCACCTAAACTCACTGTTAAGATTGGAATGTGTGATTGTGATGTCAACTAGGGTTGTGCAGACTGTAATACCCAATTTTCCCTGCTATCATACTTGATCTCTAAGTCATAGCTGCTTCCATCCCTTCCTCTTGCTTATCTACCTGTGATACTAAATTAATACCAAGTTTGGACCACTAGAGGTTATTCTGAACATCAGTCCCCTACTTCCTCTTCAGTTCACTTTAGTTCAGTTGCTCAGTCATGTCTGACTCTTTGTGACCTCATGCACTGCAGCACGCTAGGCCTTCCTGTCCATCACCAACTCCCAGAGTTTACTCACACTCATGTCCATAGAGTCAATGATGTCATCCAACCATCTCATCCTCTGTCGTCCCCTTCTCCTCCCACCCTCGATCTTTCCCAGCATCAGGGTCTTTTCAAATGAGTCAGTACTTTGCATCAGGTGGCCAAAGTATTGGAGTTTCAGCTTCAAGACTGATTTCCTTTAGGATGGACTGGTTGGATCTCCTTGCAGTCCAAGGAACTCTCAAGAGTCTTCTCCAACACCACAGCTCAAAAGCATCGATTCCTTGGTGCTCAGTTTTCTTTATAGTCCAATTCTCACATTCATACATGACCACTGGAAAAACCATAGCCTTGACTAGACAGCCCTTTGTCATCAAAGTAATGTCTCTGCTTTTTAATATGCTGTCTAGGTTGGTCATAGCTTTTCTTCCAAGGAGTAGGCATCTTTTAATTTCATTTCAGGAGCTATAAAATTCTCCTACATCAAGAAGTGATTAGAATAGCACTGTTAACATAACCATTTTATACTTCTCCTGACCAGAAAAGTTAGCTTCTTAATTTCCTGTCTTAAATATACTGAGAGTATCAGATACCAGATTCAAGACAAGTGATGAGATAGTCATAGAAAGATGACTGTTCAGGAAGGCTCAACTCACTCCTGGGAACTCACCTTCAGAGAGTTATGAGGTCCTCTTGCTATCATTCCTTTGGTAAAATGTAAAGGAGCAAGATTTGCAGGGGTTTTTTGCTGTTGTTTTTTACAAGTCCATAAAAAAGAATAGTCAGCCCATATGTCTAAAGAAGAAAACGAAAGGGTATTACTGATACATGTGCCACTTGGGAAGTCTGATAGTTAAGAACCCAAACTCAAAAGCAATGTTGAAAGAAAACACACATCACTCAGAAATCTTGTAGAAAGTCAAATTCTGCTTGAGCAGGTCTAGGAAGAGGGCAGAGGGTCTGCATTTTAAATAATATCACCAGTGATATGATTCTGCTACTAATAGCTATGTATCCCACTTTGAGAGCTTCCCAGGTGGTGCTAGTGGCAAAGAACCCACCTGGCAATGCAGGAAATGATGCAGATTTGGCCCTGGGTCAGGAAGACCTGCTAGGGGAGGGTATGACAACCCACTCTAGCATTCTTGCCTGGAGACTCTCATGGACAGAGGAGCCTGGCAAGCTACAGTCTTGCCAGGGGTTGCAAAGAGTTGGGCATGACTGAAGGGACTTAGCCCGCGTGCACACATCCCACTTTGAGTAGCAAAATTCTAGAATCACATTACATGAATTCAAGTCCCGGTTCTTGACTTCACCAGGCTGAATAACCTTGGATAATTTATCATCTATATGACTTAATTTCCTCCTTTGTAAAGTGGGAATAATAATATTACTTACATATATGCATTGTTGTGAAAGTTAAAAGACTTCATGTGTAGTAGCACTGAGAAGACTATCTGGCCTTTGGTAGTTGCTCAATAAATTAAATTCTTGGTGAATGAATTACTTAGCAGTAGGATAGAAGTAGGGGAAGAGCCCGTGCTTTTGAACCCAACTCTGTCTTCTTTTTAATTTGGCCAGGCTATACAATTTGTAGAAGTTTTAGTTCCTCCACCAGGGATTGAACCCAGGCCCTTGGCAGTGAGAACACAGAGTCCTAACCACTGGACCATCAGGGAATTCCCCCAATTCTTTTTTTTTCCCCATAAAATAGTGATAGTATAAAAATCACATTAAACAAGTTTTTATTGAGGTATAGTTGATTTACAAGATTATGTTAGTTTCAGGTATATAGTATAGTGATTCCGTGTTTTTCCAGATTATACTCCATTGAAAGTTATTACAAGATAATGGCTATAATTCCCTGTGCTACATACACGTATTTGTTACTTATCTATTTTATACATAGTGACTTGTACTGCTGAATCTCATATCCCTAATTTACACTTCTCTCCTTTGATAACCACTAGTCTGTTTTCTCTATCTGTAAATCTGTTTATATGTGTCACAATTGAGTCCAATATGTATATTACATTTCTTTTTGCATTTATCCATTGATAGGTATTTGGGTTGTTTCCATATCTTGGCTATTGTAAATAATGCTACTAGGAACATTAGATGCATGTATGTTTCATATGAGTGTTTTCATTTTTACTGGATATATACCCAGGAGTGGAAAAACTGAAACATATGACAGTTTTATTTACAATTTTTAAAGAAACCTCCATTTTGCTTTTTATAGTAGCTGCATCAATTTATATTCCCTACAACAGGATATGAAGGTTCTCCTTTCTCCACATTCTCTCCTACATTTGTTATTTGTGTTCTTTTTGATGATATCCATTCTGACATGTGTGAGGTGATACTTCATTGCTCTAATTTCTCTAATAATTAGTAATGTTGAACAACTTTTAACATGCCTCTTGGCCATCTGTATGTCTTCTTTGGAAAAATGTCTAGTCAGGTCTTCAGCCATTTTTTGATTGGATTCTTTAAATTGTTTGATATTGAATTGCAAAAGGTGTTTATGTATTTTGGACATTAACCTTTCATTGGCCATATCATTCATAAATATATTTTCCCATTCCAATAGTTGTTTATTTTTTGTTTTGTCATAGGTTTCCTTTTGTGTGCAAAAGGAAGGTTTAACTGGGTGCCGTTTATCAACTTTTGCATTTGTTTCTTTTGGCTTAGGAGACAGATCCAAAACTCTTTCATGTTTCCTCAGAAGAGTCATCTGCCCTTTCAGCTTCTAACTTTGTTCCATTGGTTGCCTCTGAGTCAACTCTGCAGAATCCTAATTAGGGCTCAAAGGAGGAAAATGGGGAGCCTCTGAAGAATGTAATGGATTCTTTTCTTTACCACCTAAGGGCAGTAAATGATCAGATTTACAGTGAAGAAAATCACTCTGAGAGTACGTGGGAGACAGATAATAGAAGCTGGACAAAACTAGGGCTGGGGAAAGACAGTTACAGACTATTATAATTGGCCAGGTAAGAGAAAAAAATGACCCTGTGACTAGTGTAGTTGAGAGAGTTGCAAAGAAGGGGGGCCAATACAAACACCATTAAAGAGGTTGACTTGACAAGACATGGCATTAAATAGAGGATACAGCTGTTGTTTAGGGAAAAGTATGGCAAGGTGTCTTGTCTTCTATCTTGGATAAGAAGGTAAAGCTTGGGAATGATTTGCAAAGATTTGTGAAGGGAGAGGGAATATGTCACAAAGGGTATAAATAAAGAAGAAAGGGAATAAGATGGTAGTAGGAGAAGGCAACGGCACCCCACTCCAGGACTCTTGCTTGGAAAATTCCATGGATGGAGGAGCCTGGTGGGCTGCAGTCCATGGGGTTGCTAGGAGTTGGATACGACTGAGCGACTTCACTTTCACTTTTTACTTTCATGCATTGGAGAAGGAAATGGCAACCCACTTCAGTGATCTTGCCTGGAGAATCCCAGGGATGGGGAAGCCTGGTGGGCTGCCATCTATGGGGTCGCATAGAGTCGGACACGACTGAAGTGACTTAACAGCAGCAGCAGCAGCAGGACTAACTTTGGACACATTGAAAGTGACTGAGGAGCTGAATAACCACAGGAAATTGGAAATCTAGGTCTG
Source organism: Neotragus pygmaeus (assembly GCA_006410875.1). Taxonomy (NCBI): domain Eukaryota; kingdom Metazoa; phylum Chordata; class Mammalia; order Artiodactyla; family Bovidae; genus Neotragus; species Neotragus pygmaeus. The sequence continues at coordinate 984,029 of SJYV01056332.1, forward strand.
GGGTTGAGGAGACATACATGTTGACCAGACAGATTGGTAAGTCAACAGCATTTGTCTATTAAGGCCCCTGAAGTGAATGAGTCTATCCAGGGAAGTATGAGATGTAGGAAGAGGTAAATACAAAATGGGGAATCATGAAGGAAACTGAGAAGGAAGGATGGAAGAAGCAAAGCCAAAAGATAGTTCTGGCAGAAGCCCAAGAGAGGCGTGCTTCACCGTGAGGGAAGGGTCAATAGAGCCAAATTCCACAAAACAACATCTACACCACCAGAAACCAGTTCTGCCTCAGTGATTCATTGACTCTGTCAACACCACATCATGATTCTAGTCTCCCAGTGTCAAAGTCCAGCAACCTTCTTTGACTCATCTTGCTTCCTCATTTTCTATATTTAAGGCACTAAGATTTCCTTCCCATTCCTTGATATCCCTTCCTTTCTCTGTAAGTCTGGTACCATATCTATTCCCTTCAATACTTTACATTTTTAACTTGAAAGATTGGTTTTGTTTAGAAAGAAAATACATAGGGGTCCCTATGTATTTAAATATCAATAAATGTGTAAGAATAATAAACATCAAGTTTAGAATAAGGATTACCTCTGCAGTGGATGGGACTGTTATGATTCAGGAAAGGAGCAATTTCAGCTGCATAAATAATGTTCAGTACTTAAGTTGGTAAAGGATCATAGATTTAAGTGTCCTGATATTTAAGTAATACAAAAAAAAAAAAAAACTATTTAAGAAATGCTTTATAATGACATCACCCTGATATTCAAGTTTCCAAGCTCTCACTTTGGGATCTTATTCCCTGTCTCACCTTACTTCCCACAGTTCTTTGCAATATTCTCTTCTGAGTCTGGCTCTTCTCTATATCATCCAAAAAGGTCAATGTCTAGTGCATTACTTTACCTTCTTTCAGTATTACTGTCCTCCTGTCAGGAGTTCATCTTCACTCAGTTGAATATTCCTTTCCAAAATCTTTCCAGTGATTTTAGCTCAGAAATGTTTGTTGTGGATTTCTCCATTGGACATAAACCTCCCACCTTCTGAAATCTCTTGAGAGAATGTGTTATGTGTGTATGTGTGAGAGAGAAGGACAGGGGGAGAGAGAGAGAGAGAGAGGGAGAGACATCCTTTATCTATTGCTTTCAAATCTATTTGCATGATTTTTAATTAATTCATTTATTTTAATTGGAGGCTGATTACTTTACAATATTGTGGTGGTTTTGTCATACATTGACATGAATCTGCCATGGGTATACGTGTGTTCCCATCCTGAATCCCTCTCCCACCTCCCTCCCCATTCCATCCCTCAGGGTCATCCCAGTGCACCATCCCTGAGCGCCCTGTCTCATGCATCGAACCTGGATTGGCGATCTGTTTCAAATATGATAATATATACGTTTCAAAGCTATTCTCTCAAATCACCCCACTCTCATCTTCTCCCACAGAGTCCAAAAGACTGTTCTTTACATCTGTATTTCTTTTGCTGTCTCGCATATAGGATCATCATTACCATCTTTCTAAATTCCATATATATGCGTTGATATACTATGTTAGTGTTTTTCTTTCTGACTTACTCCACTCTGATATTTTTTTCAATATAATTCAGTAATTCTAATCCTGGTAACACATTAAAGTTATCTGTGGAGTTCTTAAGAAATACTGGGTTGACCAAAAATGTCATGTGGGTTTCCCTCGAATGAAATTTTTGGCCAATCCAGTGTTATTTTCTGGGCTTCTACTCAAACAAACCTGAATGACAAGATTTAAGAAAAACTTCTAAGGCAATTCTAATAGCACAATTCTAGCATGATCATGCCTTGAAGACAGAGGCCACCTCTTCTTAAATGTCTCTACGCTAGTACAGAATTTCACATCTGAGTATGTGAATTATGTGAATATGAGCTTAAATATCAGTTTCATTCAGTGCAACCAGGAGAAGCTAATAATCTTAAAAAACTGTTGCACTATTCTTCTTCTGACATTATAATATATCAAGAAGTCCTTTTAGCATAACTTGACCTTCAATAGTTCAGTGTCATGAATATTTGGAAGCAGGTTACCTTAATGTGCACACATGAACAGCTGGACTGAAACTGAACACTGACTGAGTGACGTTAAATGCTGGAGTCCAAGGAGGCAAGGCCGTAAATAAGAGCTTTTAGTTCCAATGTTTGACGACCGATCCTTAATGCCAGAAAGGCTCAAAGTAGCAGTAGACAAGTATAAAAAATACAGCATGAAAGATGTAGGGCATTTAGTAAAAAGAANAATACAGAAGTGGGTTGCTATTTCCTTCTATAGGGGATCTTCCCAAGGATCAAACCCAAGTCTCCTGTACTGCAGGCAGATTCTTTATTCTCGGAGCCACCCTAAATTCCACTGCTAGAAGTATATTGCACTTGCCTTTAGGTAAAGACTTTATGCAAGGGTTTTTCAGAGCTTCAGAGATTATGGGGATGTCAAACTGTTGGAGTGATTTCATGACTCAGCCTCAGTGATTTTCTTATTAGTAAAGATCTGTGTATATTACTGTTGTTATAAACCTAGTAGCAAGTTGTGAGAAGTCGCTAACCTTAGCCCTTTACCTACTTTTATCTCTCTGTTCCTTCTAAGATATACTGAAGAAAACCCAATGACTTTGTATAAGCAAATTAGTTTAGGTCAGTCCACAACAAAGTGGGAAAATAAAATACAAAATAATCTAGAATTCATTGTATCCAGGGTTCAAAAGATGCTCATTTTCATCTTCTCCACTTACATTTTAGGATGCAATGGTTCTATCCTAGAAGTCTGGCTTATCCTTTTCCATTGATCTTCCCCTTAGCTGACCTAATGGAGCTGGGATTTCTTTGGAAGGAATGATGCTAAAGCTGAAACTCCAGTACTTTGGCCACCTCATGTGAAGAGTTGACTCATTGGAAAAGACTGTGATGCTGGGAGGGATTGGGGGCAGGAGGAGAAAGGGATGACAGAGGATGAGATGGCTGGATGGCATCACTGACTCGATGGACGTGAGTCTGAGTGAACTCCGGGAGTTGGTGATGGACAGGGAGGCCTGGCGTCTTGCGATTCATGGGGTTGCAAAGAGTTGGACACAACTGAGCGACTGAACTGAACTGAACTGAACTGATATTCTTAGTTGGGGTTCCCAGGTGGCTCAGTGGTAAAGAATCCCCCTGCAGTGTAGGAGACCTGAGTTCTGTCCCTGAATTGGTAAGATCCCCTGGAGGAGGGCATGGTGACCCAAGCCACTGTTCTTGCCTGGAGAATCCCAGGGATGGAGGAGTCTGGTGGGATTCAGTTTACAGGTTCGCAAAGAGTTGGACATGAATGAAGCAACTGAGCCTCCACATACACAATCTTAGCTGAAGTAACCTGAAACCCTGAAATTCTATGGGACAATGAAGAAGGTAAAATTTGAAGTCTAGTACTTCTGGATGCAGCTCAGGAAGAACGGAAACTAGTTGGGATTTCTCACTTTTTCAGTGGAGTAAAATCTACAGAAAAAAGCCCCAATTTTTTTTATCAGTCTGAATTCCCTGTATAGGTATCTGATTTGTCTAGGAAGAGAGTTTGTGAAATTTCTCCAAGTCAGTTCAATCTCCTGCTCTCACATAACTATTTCAACCACATTCTCCTTTCTACCAAAGCTCCCAACAACTCCCCCCTTCTTCTCATTTTTGACTGATGAAGTTATTACTTATTTCATGGAAAAAAATACCAATCTGCCAAGCTTCATCTGTAATCATATATCCTGTATTCCCTCCTGTAGTAAAACATGATGTCTCTTATCACCTCATGTCAAGACCTTCCTTCCCAGTCTCCTTTTAGGAACTCATTTCTGCTTTACTTTGATAGTCTTTAAGTCACTCTATCCCAGAGAACTTTTTTCTATGTATATTCACTTTTCAGATAATGACATTTAGTCCCATAACTTTTGTGCTATCTCTGTAAAAATTATAAACTTAATATCTGTCTACTCAACAAACAATTCCACATGGATATTCACAAGTTCCTCACACAGAGACTCTCCAAAATTGAGCTCTTAATTAAATCTTTTCCACCTTAAATCTCTTTATTGTATACACTAGTGTTTTTGTTTGCCAGGTGCTAAATGCCAAAAACAGAAAGGTGGTTTTAAAATAATTTTTAGAGTTAAAAATTGTTTTTTGAAACATAGTGTGATTTTAGCTTATGTTAAGGTAATGAGAACTAACTAGTATATGGCTGTTTTCTTCCTTTTCTTTTTAAACCAAGAAACACTGATTCTATTTAATCATTTAAAAGATGAGTTGGATCATGAGTGACAGTAGGTCTGAGGGAAGGAGAGCTTTCTAGAGAAAAAAAAAAAGTGCCCTGTGACACAGGGAGTTGGGGGAGGGGGCAGAAGTCTGGCCCTGGGGATACGATCAGAGTTGTGGGCTCCATGCTCTGTTAGGGCTTGGCTTCCAGAATTCAGCTTAGTTCAGCCCCGTAGAGCCTTTGGAATTGGCTGCATCTTTGTAGTAAAAGATGCATTTTGGGTGGTGGGACAAAAATTAATTTCTCCAGACAAAACCTTTAACAATGATAGTACCCACAAAGAATATATTCATAATAAGAAAAGGTTCAAGATGGTAACGGCCACAAAACCTGAAGCAGTAAAACATCAGCGCCAGATACAGGCAGCCCAGCGATCAAATCAAGCCACCACTGCTACCGGTTCAGCCACAGCAGCAACTGTGGCTCAAGTGCCAGCTTCTGTCCCTGTTTTGGCTCCCACTTCCGAACCGGTACCCGTTGCTCCAGCATTGAGCCCGGCCTCTTCTGAACTCGCACTTATGACTGCAACTAAACAAGAGAAACCTGCACAGCTCCAAGAGGAACATGCATGCCCACCAGCCCAATACCAACTGACAGCGCATGAGAAGAGTCTGAGTAAAGACTTATTCATTCATACAGTATTCGTACTAAAGGAGAAAGAAAACACGCTCTTAACATGAAAATAACTACCAGTTAAAAAAGTTTCTTGACCATTGAATGTTAAGACCCTGCTTAGATTGAGAAGCAGTGTGATTAGAGGGTATAGTTACCATATACAAACACGGGTTCTGGTTCACATTTTTTGCTTGTTTTTGGTAGTTTGGGTTTCAAAGTAATCACTATGAGTTTGATTTTGATGTGTCCTTTGGGGTAATGTAACTTTTGAGACCAATGAAGACGTACGAAGGCCACTTTTCCTCTCAACTTTCCCTCAGCAGAAGTGTGTTTACCAGCAAGTTGTGGGTTCAAACAGTTGTCTTTTTTTTTTAAGCGCACAGAACACTGGTTGAATTAAAAACAATCAATGGAAATGTTTCAAAACCAGGCTTCTGACATTCATAAGCTTTTTTCCTTTATTAGATAAATATGTGTGACAAATGAAGTCATTGATATTATAGTAACTTTGAAAAAGAGACAGAGAACTGTATCCAGCATCTTTTAAAATAATTATTAGCATTCTGGTATATTTATTTCCAAATATTTATACCTATACAACTTTTTTTACTTAGTTGTGATCATACCATATATAAAATATATCTTGCTTTTCACATGTGTTTCCTGTATCATTATAAATTACTTAGGTAATTTAAGTAACTGCACAGAAATCTGTTATGTATCCAGCATCTTTTATTGCCTCAAAAAGATAGAACTCTTTGGGGACCTGAATGATGCACCTGGAAACATATTTTGAAAAAGAAAAAAAATTTAAAAAGGTTTTCATGACATATTAAAAGTAAAATCTTATTAAGCAAAAAATTTCCCCTTTGAATGCCCTTTCAGGTATATAAATATGATACATAATTATCTATGTATTACCTCTTGTATGTTGTACAAGCAGCTCAAATCTAGCACTCCCTGAATGAAATTCTTAGTTTTCTTACTAAACCAAATTTTGTCCAGTGTTTTTTCACATCAGTAAACGGTAGCACTAGTAATACTTACTCTAACTGATTTATGAAAGCACTTTATTAACCCTTTGTCACATATATGTTATAAATGATTTCTCAGAACTAAGCCCTCCCCTAAAATTTGATTCCACAATAAATCATGGAGAAAAGACTTTGAGCCAGACATAAACAAAAATTCATACAAAATAAGTTAAGATATAACTATTCAATTTCAAGAGAGTCAGTGTTTTGAAATGTATTGAATTTATCCGGAACATATAAAAATGATGACTTTTTACAAAATAGTTGTAAAGTACCAACACATTTCGGGGAATACTTTGATTAGGCAAAATATCATTTATCTTTAATGCAATTGCTGCACTTCTGTCAAATCTAAGTCAAATTATAAACACTGATATACTCTTTGACTGTTGTGTCTCCATCAACAAGGACATGTCTATACAAGCAAGTTTCTATAGCTTATGTGGAATAACTCTCTAACCAGCAAAGTATTGCTGCTCCAAGCCCAGGGTCTCCATTTATTCCCACTCCATTCCTTAAGCATGACACTCTGCAGTTCTAATAGCTCCGATTATTTAATTTTTTCAACCTATAGAGACTTTGCTTTGGCCAGATCTGTATAAACACTTATTTTTCTTAAGAAAATAAACTAATTTCAAAACCACTCTTTGTGTGAGTAGAGGGCTGTGGTAGAGCCTTGTAAGTAGTAAAATGTTTCTCAATATCAGAAAAATATGCTTGACTTTTTTAAAGGCTGTTTCAATTAAGAAAAATTAGCTTCAGTCATTGGAGAGGAAATGTGATGGCAGTTTATTTGGTGTTGATAATTTAATTTTTCCTTCTGTAAAATTGCTCCGATTTTTAAAAAGCATGAAGTTCTTAACCACAATTAGTTTCTATCCTCTTCTCTCCACTGCACTGTCCTACATCATTGCACAGAATTTTTCAAGTCAAGTTGGCATATTTGCTTTCCTACAACAGCAGTAACAGAAATGTCTCGGAGAAAACGTGTCTGGGGACAAGCACAAGCCATCATATTTCCCACACTCTATTCCTTATAACAAAGTTATTTGTAATCTTTGTAGACTTATTTTTCTGATTACAATGTCAACTTCCTAAAGCAATACTTGAATATTTGAAGCAAACTTTTAGAGTTGAATCCTATTGAAGTGAATTCTAAGACATACATATGCATTTTTTCAACAACAAACCTATTTCATTGAATAAACTTTTAAAATACATATATACATGTATATTAGAGCACCTATTATTAGCAGAGAAGTGAAACAAAAAGAATCTAAAAGGAGATGGAGGTTTGACCAGAGAAGCAGGGAATCAGAATCTTGTCATGTCTGAAGAGAAAGAAAGAGAGGCTTTCTAGAAAGAAGTTTGTCACAGTATCAGATGTGTCAGAGTTCAGAAAATGAGTGACCAAAAGGATGATTTGATTTAAAAAAAAAATTTTGATACCTTAAATGAAAGCAGCTTTAGGCAGGTTTGTAGGGAACATTTGGAACTCAGATAGCTAAGAGCTGGAGGTAAACAGGATGTTAGAAAGTAATAAGATGTTAGAAAATCTAGTGTAGAGAGTCCTTTCATGAAATTTAACAAGGAAGGAAAGAGAAACTAAGAAGTAACAGAATGGAGATGTGGGCTGGGACAGAGATTTACAAAATTGCTAAACCTGGGAGACACTAGAGAACTTGTTTAAGAACATAAAGGAAAGAGCCAGAGAAAGAATGAAGATTCAAGTGAGAAAAAGGATAACCCGTAGACCCTTAGATGGCAGGAGTGGATAGGACCAGATGGGCTCCATTTCTATAAGGAGAGCAATTCTACACCATTATGACAGAAGTGAGGAAGAATTATTGGGTGACAAAGATAAAATTGGAGTCTATCCCTTGTATCTATATTAGGAGGGCACATTTGTACACATGCCTATTTGCTGTTTCTGAAAGGCCCAACTTCCTCCTTCCATGTACACATGTTTCCTAGCCATATCGCCACACACAGCTCAGACATCGTTTCTGGAAAGCCTTCCCTGGCAAGTGCAATCTGCTTTGGAAGCGTCTCCTCATATTCCCAGATGCTCCCTGTGCATTGCTCTAGGCTTACTCTGCCTTCTAATAGGCATTTATTTGTCAGTCTTCACCACTGGACTGCATACACATTTTGAAGGTAGAGGCATATTTTATTTGCCTTTGTTTCTCGGATCCTAATGCATTTGAGGACCTTTGTATTTGTGCAACAATAACCACTTACATTCAGATGGAATTTGTTGTCATGAATGTACTTCCTTTGAACACTGTTAGAGGCAGGGCGTGAGAAAAAAGGTGAGTTCCCTGTGTTCTCTTGTTGTGAATTTGTGCTCCTGGGTTGACTCACTATTCTTTCTTATCATCTCCTCCCTGTAGTTATCGTTCTGAGCTTGGCTTTACTCCAAGCCGCATGACCATGGCCTTGCCTCTTTCTTTCTCCATTCTAAATAGTCACCCTAAGCAATGCATTTTTCATTCCATGCATGTAGGGTTTAATGGAAAAATGCAAAAATATGCTGGAAAGGAATCCATGCCATGTGAGGTATTGAAAGCAATTGTGAAAAGCCGTTGAAAATCTCATTTACCATTAATTCTGACTAGAGGGGAACTCTGACTGGATAGCTTTCTCATGAGAACATAGCCTGCCTCCCTTCCCAGGAACTGCCCAGTCCTTATCTCTCTCTGGAATTCCTTCTCGACTGTGCACTCACTCCCCCCTATAAGGATTAAGGGAGGCAGAACGATGTTCCAAGGTGTCCGTGTCTTAATCCTCAGGACCTGTGAATATATAATGTGGCAAAGGGGAATTAAAGTTTCAAATCAGCTGACCTTCAAACAGAGAGTAGTCTGGATTATTCGGGTGAATCCAGTGTAACCACAAGTCTCTTTATTTTTTAAAGTAATTTTATTTATTATTTATTTTTTTATGGTTTGAGGGTGCTGTGCTGGGTCTTTGTTTCTATGAGGGCTTTTCTCAAGTTGTGGGAAGTGGAGAGGCTCCTTTCTAGTTGTGGTGAGCAGTCTTATATTGCAGTGGTTTCCCTTGTTGCAGAGCACAGACTCTAGGGTGCAAGGGCTTCATTAGTTGAGGCACATGGGCTCAGGAGTTGCGGCTCCCAGGTCCTAGAAGCACAGGCTTAATAGTTGTGGTGCATGGGCTTAGTTCCCCCGCGGCATGTGGGATCTTCCTGGACCAAGGACTGAACCTGTGTCTCCTGCATTGGCAGGCAATTCTTTACCACCGAGCCTCTAGGGAACCCTCCCCGCCCCTCCAAGTCTCATTAAAAGGGAAGAGGAGACAGCAATGTCAGTAAGACTCCACTGATCATTACTGTCTTTGAAAATGAAAGGGGCCACAACCAAAGAATGCTGGAGGCCCCTAGATGCTGGAAAGGGCAAGAAGATACCTTCTTCCCTGGAACCTCCAGAAAGGGACTCAGCCCTCCCGACATCCTGACCTGTGCTGGTTTTCCAAAAGTTACAGAACTTTAAGATAATAAAATTATGTTGTTGTCAACCATTATTTATAATAATTTTTGTTTTTTAGATTTATTTATTTTTAAATTTAACTTTACAATACTCTATTGGGTTTGCCATACATCGACACGAATCCACCACAGGTGCACACAAGCTCCCAATCCCGAGTCCCCCTCCCATCTTCCACCCCACAACGTCTCTCTGGATCATCCCCGTANTAATAATTTTTGAAGCAACAAATAGAGCACAGATACAAAGACCAAGGTAGCAAAATTCAAATTCATTTTAATGTGAAACATCTTAATTCTTTTGACTCAAAATCTGCTCCAGCCCAAGCTCTAGAATTTTACTTTGCCAAATCAAAGAGAACACTAACAAAGTTTGCTTCACAAAATAGCTGTCTATCCCTAAGATGTATGAAAAAGAGCCCTCTCATGCTCAAGGCCTCTTATCATATTTATGACATTTTTATTTCTACCACAAATACACTGTTTAATGCATGACTCCAGAAATAATATTATTCCTCTACCAGGAAGGTATTAAAATATGTTTGTATATATTTCACTGCTCATTTTAAATAGGGATGTAAAAGTGAAGTGTTTTTTGAAGAGAAAGGAGAAGAAAAACTTGAAAAATAGGACTTTTAAAATTTTGATTTGCCACACTCTTCTAAGTTGACTCTTACAACTCAATGTTAAATAGCCACTTATTGAAAGAGCAGAATATTAATGTTTAATGAACTTGAACAAAAAAATCATACAATTTAACCCTTTCAATTATTCAAATAGAGCTTCCTACACTGGACATGAATGGTATTCTAAAGCAATCCTTCTCAAACTTTAATGAGTAAACAAATCACATGGAGATCTAGTTAAAAGGCAGACTCTAACTCAGTAGATTTGGGAGGGGGCTGAGATTCTGAGGTTCTGGTTTTCTTTTTTTTAGGTTTATTTTATTTTTAACTTAGAACAACTCATTGCAGCACTATTTACAATAGCCAGGACATGGAAGCAACCTAGATGTCTGTTGACAGATGAATGGATAAAGAAGTAGATGCACATATATACAATGGAATATTACTTAGCAGTAAAAAGAACAAATTTGAGTCAGTTGAGCTGAGGTGGATGAAGCCAGAGCCTGTTATACAGAATGAAGTAAGTCAAAAAGAGAAAAATGAATATTTTAAATTAATGCATGTATCTAAAATCTAGAAAAATAATACTGATGAACCTATTGCAAGGCAGGCATAGAGATGTAGATATAGAGAACAGACTTGAGATTCTGACTTACTAATATTATCCTGCTGCTGCTGCTAAGTCGCTTCAGTCGTGTCCGACTCTGTGCGACCCCATAGACGGCAGCCCACCAGGCTCTGCCGTCCCTGGGATTCTCCAAGCAAGAACACTGGAGTGAGTTGCCATTGCCTTCTCTCCAAATGATCCTAGATGATGATAATTTTGTTGTTCCCTGGACCACATTTCAAGTAGCAAAGTCACAGGGGACCTTGAGAGGCACAATAAAATCAAATGCTTGAATTCTATGTTTCTATAAGCTAAATATATCAAAAGCACAAACTAAATCTCAGCTTACATATTATAGCAAGGAAAAAATTCTCTAAAATTATTATTTGAATTGAAAATCATTTTATGACAGGACCTGAAGATCATTCATTTCATTTGCAACTGTTTATAGCATCATTAAATGATTCTTTTTCAACAATGACATAATCATGGCAAAATCTCTGTTCCACCGCTGCCTACTAACCCCAGTCCCAGTGGAGTGTATTAAGCATAGATTTCAAAATGGGTTTCTGCTGGCTTACTGTAAGAGCTTGTTTCTCTGTGTACCAGGAAATGGTAGAGTTAAGAGGTCAGATGCTCCTACTAGTTCCCTTTGCCACCTCTCTCATTGCCTGAGAGATGTTCCAAGTCTCCAGCAGAAGCCTTGTGTTTGGCCCCACTTTCAACGTGTTGCAAGAAAAACAGTACCAGAAATCTGATCCTGTTATCTAGATGTAAAACTTATCAACTTCCATTAACAATGCCTTCTAATCCCACCTCCCCCATGCTCTATCTCCTGCCCTGCTCTCCAGTCCTACCTTATTCCATCCAGGCTGTCTCCCTCCTCGTGTCATCTCTAGCCACACTTCTACTGTGTCATTCCTTTCAATGTTCCATTTTCCCTTCCACTTCAGGCCTGTATTCATGATCTTCTCTCCCCATAAATACACCTCTCCGCAAACCCCTCATTTAGATTCTTAACTGTTTTTCCAATGTCAGCTGAAAAGTCGCCTTATTGTCAAAGCCTTCTTTGACCTTTTAGACTGTCACATGTCCTTGCCACACACCGTCATAAGCTTCTTTAAATGCACTCATCACAGTTCATAATTATACATGTGGGTAATTGTTGATCACATTTTTTTCTCCCTAGATGACTATATGTTCCATGAGGGCAGGTCTATCTGTTCCCTACTCTCCTCCATTGAATCCACACTGCCTAACACAGTAGAAAAAAATACTAATGAAAGAATAAGTACAAAATCTTCTTTTTTTAAATGGGCTAACTTAGCTAACATTAGAGTCAGGGATGTATTTTCTAACAGAAAAATGATTGATTTAGAAATGAAATTTTGGAACAACATCTTTTGATTCACTGATGACAGATAATATGTTAAGCTGATCAGTTCTTACCTATGTGTTAGTTGTTCAGTCAGGTCTGACTCTTGTGACCCCATGGACTACAGCTTGCCAGGCTCCTCTGTCCATGGCATCCTACAGGCAAGAATACTGCAGTGGGGTGCCATTTCCTTCTCCAAGGAATCTTCCTGACCTTAGGATGGAATCTGGGTCTCCTGCATTGCAGGAGGATTCTTTACTGTCTGAGCCACTCAGGGAAGCCTGTGTTTATCTACCTGATCTATTTATTTACCCATCACCAGGGACTATGCATGATTTGGGAACATGTATCCAGCTCGCCCCTCTCCTTGGGCAGCTGAACTTAGCACATATTTCTTGTTGACTGTGCAATGCTTCAGAGACCTGAGAGAGGCTTGTGCACAGTTTTCAGTTCTGCTGAACCTATGATTACAATGGAGACTATGCAGTCAGGGAGTGGTTAAAATGTGACTTGTCATTTCCCAGATGGAGACCTGTATAGACTGCCTGCTCTGTGTTTTAAACAATACCCTGATTAAATATTATTCTACTGCAGTGAAGCAAGACATAGCCTTTTGCCATCTCCTCTTCTCCACGAAATGTTGTTTGCAAATTCAACAATGATCAGAATCTGTGTTACGTAAATACTCAAAGAAAAATAACACTACACACTTCATAACGCTACAGGAATAGCATTTCCATTGTAGCTGGACTTGAACACAAAGCAGACATTTTGATGTTTTCTCTAAACTCCCAAATAGAATTTTACCTCTATATTTGTTTAATTTTAAAAGAAATAAAAATAGTGACATAAAAACTGATAATTCCCATCTTAGTTTTAAAAGAAATTTTTTGTTTATGTAGAGCTAAGAGGCAGTTTATGAGAGTTCACACAAAGGGCTTCACATAAAGCAATAGTTTCCAGCCAGAAGGAAAAAAAAAAGGATACTAATTTTGAAGATTTGTTCAAAAAACAAATATTTATTGAGTTCTGATTTTACTCCAAGCATCTTCTTATGACAAATGTTCTTATACTCATGGAACTAATGTTTTCATAAGCGGAAACTAAAATACTAGAGTGGGTTGCCATTTCCTTCTCCAAGGGATCTTCTCCACCCAGGGATCAAACCCAGGTCTCCTGCATTGCAGGTGGATTCTTTACCAACTGAACCATGAGGGAAGCGTGAGATAATGCTGCTGCTGCTGCTAAGTCGCCTCAGTCGTGTCCGACTCTGTGCAACCCCATAGACGGCAGCCCACCAGGCTCTGCCGTCCCTGGGATTCTCCAGGCAAGAACACTGGAGTGAGTTGCCATTTCCTTCTCCAATGCATGAAAGTGAAAAGTGAAAGTGAAGTCACTGAGTCGTGTCCAACTCTCAGTGACCCCATGGACTGCAGCCCACCAGGCTCCTCTATCCATGGGATTTTCCAGGCAAGAGTACTGGAGTGGCGTGCCATTGCCTTCTCCATGAGATAATGCTAGATAGTAATAAATATTATGAAGAAATGCAGAAAGTATCAGGATAGAGTTAAGGAGGAGATTGATCCAAAAAGGGAATATCTGAGCTGAGACTTGAATCCTGGAAAGAAGAATACCTTACAAAGTGCTGAAGGAAGGACAGAGAGACAAGGGTGCAGATGACTTAAAACAGAAAACATGATGGCCTTTCGGAGGATGCCGTCCTCTGAGAAAGAGTCCGTGGCCCAAAGTCGAAGAGAAAGATTGTTCCCAGATTACGCAAGTTCAGTTTCTAATTGCAACTGGAAATCATAGGAGAATATTAAGTAGGAATGATGTAAAGTTTAAAAAATTACTCTGCATAATATTCCATTGTATATATGTATCATGTCTTCTTTATCCTGTTAATGGATGCTTCCATGGGTGGCTCAGATGGTAAATAATCTGCCTGCAATTCTGGAGACCTGGGTTTGATCCCTGGGTTGGGAAGATCCCCTGAAGGAGGAGTGGCCTTTTGCCATCTCCTCTTCTCCAGTAAATGTTGTTTGCAAATTCAACAATGATCAGAATCTGTGTTATGTAAATACTCAAAGAAAAATAACACTACACACTTCTACACTAGAGCAATAGCATTGAGACTCAGGGAACTCATTACCCACTTCAGTGGGTAGGGTGGCAACCCACTTCAGTATTCTTGCCTGGAGAACCCCCAAGGACAGAGGAGTCTGGTGGGGGCCAGTCTATGGGGTCGCAAAGAGTCGGACACAGCTGAGTGACAAATGTCTGTTGATGGACATTTAGGTTGCTTCCCTGTTCTGGTTATTGTAAATAGTGCTTCAGTGGACACTGGGATACATGTGTCTTTCTGAATTATGGTATATGTATGTTATGTGGTATATTTCTCTGGGTATATGTCCAGGAGTGGAATTGCTCTGTCAATCTAGTTCTATGCTTAGTTTTTAAGGACCCTCTATACTGTTCTCTGTAGTGACTCTTCCAGTTTAAATTCTCACCAATAGTGTAGGAAGGTTCCTTTTTCTCTGCACCCTCTTCAGCATTTATTGTTTATAGACATTTTGATGAAGGCCATTCTGACCAGTGTGAGGTGATACCTCATTGTAGTTTTCATTCGCAGTTCTCTAATAATTAGTGATGTTTCAATCTTTTCCCATGCTTCTTTGCTATCCATATATCTTCTTTGCAGAAATGTCTATTTAGATCTTCTGCTCATTTTTTGAGTGCTGGTTTTTTTTTTTTGTATTGAGCTGCATGAGCTGTTTGTATCTTTTGGAGATTAAGCTCTTGCCAGGGACTGGGAGGTGGGAGGTAGGGAGGGAAAATGGGAAGTTAGTGTTTAATGGGGACACAGTTTCAGTTTGGGAAGGTGAAAAATTTGGGAGATGGATGATGGAGAGTTGCACAACAATGTGAATGTACTTTGTGTTAACTGTACAGTTAAATATGGCTAAATTAGTATGTTTTATACTATGTGACTTTTAACACAAGAAAAAAGTTTAAAAAGTTACTTTGGTGCTAATAGAAAATAAAGTATAATTTTACCAGAGGGGAAGGAGAGAGATCAATTTGGTTTTGGCATTAGACCAAGGAAGAGCTGGTACTAGCTTGATGGGGCTGAGTTTATAAGACTATTAAAGAAAACTGCAAGTAACTTTAGTAGAAGTAAATGCTGTGTAAAGAGTAGCAATTTCCAAATGATGTTTTCCAATAAGCGTAATTCTCATGAAAAAACTATTTTCTATATGTAAGAAATTATATTGGAGAAGGAAATGGCAATCCACTCCAGTATTCTTGCCTGGAGAATCCCATGGACAGAGAAGCCTAGTAGGTTACAGTCCACGAGGTCGCAAAGAGTCGGACATGACTGAGCGACTTCACCTCACCTCACCTCAAGAAATTATATTCATATTCAGAGTCATAGCCATACAGTATCAAATAGTATGATCTATCCATTTTCAAAAGTATGTCAAACTTTCTGTTCTTCATTTTTAAATAACAAACTCTGCATTCCTGAAAATATATACTCTTTATCCATTGTTATTTTTGGTCTCTGAAACTGTAACACAGAGAAAGTAACTCACAGACACAGAATGTTTTTATTAACAGTATTGAATGAAAAATATTTCTGGTTTAATCTTTCCACATTTGAACCAGGAGTGAGAAGTGAAACTAATATTTCCCAAAAAAAAAAAAAAAAAGAATTACTTCTCCCCAATTGTTTTCTGAGCTTTACTACCTATAAAAGCAAAGAGTTTTCAATGAAGCCTAGAAGGTGGGTGGAATAGTAAGGGCAGCTCTCGTCTGTGTTCTTATAATTAAAAATATTCCTAAGCATATATACACTTCCCAGAGGAGTGTATAATTACCTTCTGGAGGTGTCTCGTTCTCTTTTCTCTATTAAAACTCAACATATGCAGTAATACTTTTAATTACAAATAATAATATATAAAATATTCCATGAACAGTAAGAGTCACAGTACTTATGAGTGAAGCAGGGCTAATATACATCATTTAAAGTCTAAAGAGACTTTAGACTATTAGCCTAGTCTAATTCTGAACACTTTTCAACTGACTTTTTGTTGCTTTGTGTTTTCCAGCAATTTGAAACCTAGAAGCGGTAGGTTTAATGGTAATCATAGTAGGAAATGCAAAGCTCCCAAGTTCCTTAGAGAATTAAAGATGGAGTTTGTGTTGCACTCAGTAACTAAGAGAGAGAGAGGACTATAGCCAAGTGCTTTGGGGAAAATGTTCACTTTGAAAGGACGTCAGTTATTGATATTATGGGAACTGAATCCTAAACATTGCTTTTCTGGCAAATTATATTTTTATATAATTGCAAAAAGTATAAAACTATGACTCATATGAATAGCTCCTGCATGTTCTTGACCTCGATTGAACAACTGCTTATAATCAGCACCATTTACTTTATCATTCTGTATATCTACCTGTCTCTCTCTCTATCAGTCTTTTCTGAACTTTTTGAGGATAAGTTGAAGATACCTTGCTGTTTGTCCCCGCTTCTGGGTGCCTCTTTAGGTCAAGCTTTCTCATGAGTGAGACTCTCGTTAAGCTGATGACTAGGATGCAGCCTCATGGGAAGCTTCAACCCCTGCTCCACTCATCACAGGGGTTACAGAGATGAGTAAGGGGAGAGGCACAGTCCTTTACTTTTTATTTTTTGACCCTTCTTACACATGAGAAATCTGGAGGAGGGCATGGCAACCCACTCCAATGTTCTTCCCTGGAGAATCCCATGAACAGAGGAGCCTGGTGGGCCATGGTCCATAGAGTCACAGAGTCGGACATGACTGAAGTGACTGAACATGCACACACATCTGAGAAATAAAGCTGTCTAAAAACAGTTAATAAAATTATAGTCTTGCTTTCTCATTTATAGTAAACAAATTAGCCCTTTCAGAAAGAAAATATAGTTTTTCTATTTGCAAGTTAACTTCGGAATTTATTTAAAAAACCAGCTAATTGCCAACTATAGATTATATATGGTCTGGTAAGTACTAGGATACAAATTAAAGTCTGGAGACACAAACTTTCTTTTAATCCTAGGTGATTCTGTTACTCCCTTTTATCTCTTCTTAATTGAAGTGAAGAACAAATAAGTTTTGAAGGATTACTTGGTTTCTGAAAGGATTTTATTCAGTGTGTTCAAGACAGCCTGATACCTGTGGTTAAATCTAACTACAGATACAGAAGGAAAAATGCTTCCTACAGTTGAGAAAATGTATCCATGAGTGTTAGAAGCTCCTTTAGTTGTCTGAGTTGTTGTCTTTGAACAGGAACAAAATGGATCATGAGTAAAACATGACTCAGCTTAATTTACTAAAACTAGGAATGGACTCAAATTTGACTTCTTTAGCTGGTACCTCTAGGGGAAACTGTAACATGAATGATAGAGAATCACTCCTTTGTGAATGTTTCAATGTTTTTGAGATAAAAGAATCAGCTAGATGGCAGTGGGAGGCATCAATGGATACGCTAAAGGGAAAAATATTTTTATGCAATATAAATAAAACGTATTTTCCAAAATATATTGTTGTGCCTTTGATTTAACTTAATCTAGAAAAAACAAAGTAGCACTAGATCACCTAAAAATATCTACAACTAGTACACAAAATCTGAATTTAATTTAATTTGTCACAGAATGATCAATGTGACTAAGCACTATAAATGCAGTAATAAATGTATCCCTCTACAACTATATATTGACTTAAGCAGTTAGCATATCAATTAGCCGTGTTTCAAAAGCAGACTTCCAAATTGACAATTTGGAACAAAGAAATTATTGCTTTACTGTAAACATTCTAGTTTCCAGACTGGCCTACCAAGCCTGTTTAATATAAGGTTATGTGAAGATATTATGTTTGTAGTAAATATACTGATGAAAACACTTTTATAATTTCTGTGATTATTATAAAGCATGAATGGGAAAATATTTTTCTTTTCTTTTCTTTTTTTTTTTGATATTAGAGTATTTGAGGACTACATTCAAGTGAGCAAAAATGGATGAAGCCTTTTTATAAATTCTGAAGGAAAGTTATTTTCAAGGATTTAGAATTTAAAGAAGCCAGCCTTTTTTCTCCTTCCCTCTCCCTCTCTCTTTTCCTCCCTTCCTTTCTTCTTGCCTTTTTTTTTTTTTTTTTTNGGATCGAACCCATATCCCCGTGGCTCCTGCATTAGCAGGCGGATTCTTTACTGCTGCACTAGCTGGGAATCTATTACTTGTGAGCCAACTATGTTAACTGATATTAGTACTCTTGGTAGGAATGTGTCTTTTTTATTATATTTGTTATATTTCTACTTCTGTGGTAACTGAGTTGTGATGTTCAAATGCTCTCTGCTTCCTTCAGAGTTCTATTTCCATCTTAGATGGGAAAAAATTTTCTCCTGAGTTTTAGTCCATTTGATTTATCTTTTACTATTTTACTTAGATTTCATCTCAGTGTTCCCTCCAAACAGTTCATCGTTATTTCTTTTTAAAAATTATTTTATTTTTAAATTTTAGATTACATAAAATGCTTACAAAGGCATTCAACTCTTGTAAACTACTTTATGCACTTTCTTAAATTCAGAAGAATTGAAGAAGTTTAATACAGCAATGTGTGGAATTTCAGACTTAATGGCAAAAAGATTCAGTAAGCATTAGAAAGTAAACATAATTTTTGTAAATATTTACTCATTTTTCGGATAAACCCATCCATTAATTATACAGAGCTGCCTGTGACATTTTTCTGTCTGAAAGTGCCCCCTGTTTGGCGGGCACTTCTTGTTCCCTCCATCTTCAACACTTTACCTACTGCTGTGGGTTCAGCTGTGTACCCCCAAATCCATATCCGATTGACTCCAGAATGAGGCTTTATTTTGGAAACAGAGTCTATGCAGATGTACTTAAGATGAAGTCATACTGGATCAGGGAGAACCCTAAATCCAACAGTATCCTTAGAAAAAGAATGAAATCTGGACACAGACACAGAGGAAAAGTCATGTGCTGACGGAGGCAGAGATGGAGATGGTGCAGCTTCAAGCCCAGGTGTGCCAAGGATTTCTGGAAACTCGAAAAAACAGTTTGATAAACTAACAGGTATATTTTTAAATCATGATCATTATGTTTAACAGGAAGTTGGCTGAAGTGATCACATAAAATCATGCCTAACTGAACTTGAGAAAACACATCTAAACATTTTACCTTTGTAGAATATGACATACATCAAATAATCTAAGAAATGGATACCAGTAGTTTTTAAAAGTTCAAGTATTATTTTGAACTTTTGTCCTTTACTGGTAAATTTTGCTGCCAACTCCTGATATGAAATTTTATAATATAGATTATATAAATTTATTTTATAATATAACTTACATAATATTATTTATATTTATCTTATATTAGCTAAATCTGACTGAACACTCGATGAAATAATACACTATTTCACACATTAGTATCCTTGATTAATACAGTAACAAAACTCATTTTTTGTGAAAAGCAACAGAATTTGTTTTGACATTATTTTCAAGTGACTCAGCTTTCTGGTAAGAAAATCATAACCAGCCAGTGTTAAGATACTTACAAGAGAAACACATGTATATATCGTAAAGGATGCAAAGTATGTGCTACTGTGAACTAGCAAGCTCATTCTAGTTGTTTGGCAGAAGAACATCTGTCAATGGTATGTCATCAACAACTGGATTACATCAAGGTGGGGCTGAAATTCAGGTGGCGCACTGTTTTGCTGGGACACCTCATCTAAATTATGAGATACATGTGATGTCTTGGTCACCTCAGCCTTTTCCCTGGTCTGCCATATCTTCCAGTGCTCTTTTTCAATGCTTTGGCCTTTATCCGTTTTAACTGGTTATTTTTCATACGTGTGTGTGTGCTCAGTAGTTCAGTCTTGTCCAGACCTTTGCAACCCCATGAACTGTAGCCTGCCAGGCTCCCCTGTCTATGGAATTTTTCAGGCAAGAATACTGGAGCGGGTTGCAATTCCCCCCTCCAGAGGATCATCCTGACCCAGGGATAGAACCCATACTCTTATATCTCTTGCATTGGCAGGTGGATTCTTTACCACTGAGCCACCCAGAAGCCCCCATGGTGTACCAGTTATTAAATATTTTTTACACCATTTCTGAATCGAAGTGCCAATAGCATTTGCAGGTTTGGTATATGCTACACTGGTTTGTTTTCAGCGCAAAGTTCACACAAATACAATTCCTACTTCAGACATATTTGACTCAGCTGATCTCTTGTTCTTTGACAGCTCTTCCACATGACTGGTGTAAAAATTATTTTGTCCGTCTCTGAAAGGTGTGGGTATGTGGAGGTCAAGCACCTCTCCCTAAACCTCCCCCAACAATGCTAACCTGTTCCCTATAAAGCAGATTAATGGCAGGCGTCCCAAAACATTCCAACACTCATCGTACAAACAGGTAAAGTAACTCTCTCAGGATTGCAGTTGGGCAATTCTGCTCTTTACATAAACAGTTACTGATTCCCTCTTTGGAAAGAGCTCTGTTACGGCTGCTTTTGGAATGAAATCACCAGCTACTCAGCTCACAGCAGGAGCTGCTGCTGCTCCTCCAGTCTGACACTGCCAGTGACAGGGAAAACTCCAGTCCTTCCACTGCCCCTCAAATACTCCAGTCTGTCCTACTTCGCTCTCTCTCCTGTATCTTCCTCCATCTCACCATTCCCTACTCAGACTGTTAAGACAGCAAGAGTTCAGTGAATGGGAGAAAAAACAAGGGAAAAGTGAGGAAGATGTGCTTAGCAGATCTATGAAAGCATGTAACTCTGGCTTCACGTTTTATTGAAATAAGATTCTTCAGCACACATCCATCCACTCTCCTCATCTGATTCCACTTCCTGCATTCAGCCCCTTAAATTCTCTTCAGTTCAGTTCAGTTCAGTTCAGTCACTCAGTCGTGTCTGACTCTTTGCGACCCCATGAATTGCAGCACGCCAGGCCTCCCTGTCCATCACCAACTCCCGGAGTTCACTCAGACTCACGTCCATTGAGTCCGTAATGCCATCCAGCCATCTCATCCTCTGTCGTCCCCTTCTCCTCCTGTCCCCAATCCCTCTCAGCATCAGAGTCTTTTCCAATGAGTCAACTCTTCGCATGAGGTGGCCAAAGTACTGGAGTTTCAGCTTTAGCATCATTCCTTCCAAAGAAATCCCAGGGCTGATCTCCTTCAGAATGGATCTTGTACTTATTATGACATAAAGGAGAAACATTTTCCCAATTTGAAAATTTCATGATTCCAAGTAAGTATAAGTTTTCCCCCAACTAATGGAATGAATAAATCCCTGTGTTCTCTGGTCAGGTCATGACAGGACTCTATAGATTAACATTATGATTATTTTTGGGGAGCTAATAGTTCAATCTGTTTGCATTCTCTAAACACATAAGGACTACTTGAAACACAGGGAATTCATAACACAGCCAGTGGAGTGGGTGGGAAGAAAAAATGAGCCTTCACAGTTAAACAAATTGAATGAACCATATGGATATGGATGCAATGTTGACTTGAGTATGATCATTGCACTGGAGTGCCTTCTGACCCCATCTGAGTTTTCAATGCTGCCAGTAGAGTAGCAATGGAGTAACAATCATATCCTGAAAATGTCTTGGTTGATATCCATTTTGAAATAGAGAGGTCAGAGAGGACACTGCCAGGCTTGGGAGGGAACAAGAATTCTTCCCTAAAAGGATCAAAATATATTTCAGGAAGAAAAAGCTAGTATTAGAGAACAGACATGATGCTCCAGGAGATGACGCAGGCCACTGGGGGCAGGAGGGCACTAACTATGAAATGTTAGTGTTGCGCCAGAGTATCTGAGTCTAGAGGCCTAGTGGTCCAGCATTCCATAGGCCTGAGATTCCAGAACAGTAGCAGCTAATCCCCATTCAATCCCCTTGAAATTTCATCTCTGTATAATCCACAACCTACTCTCAAATGCTTTCCATCAACATTTGACGGAGGAAGCTATAAATTATCCATGAAGATTCAGGTTTGTATGTGTGTACAGTGTTTGCTGATTTCCTCAGGATGTCTTGATCCCATAAACCAGAGTTAATTTAGTAAGTGGGGATTAATAATGTGAAGCAGAGCATGCTGTGCTATGGTCCAGTGATGAAGCCTGAAAGGTCACTTCAGGAATAGCATTATTAATTTTCAGAATACTCACAAGAGAAATAAATGATTGGCTAATTATATCTTATTGGAGTAATAATTCACAACTAAGTTGACACGCTTTTAAAAATCACATCATCTGAATCATAGTTACAGATATGTGTGCGTATATGTGTGTGTGCAGTGCTTCAAGGTCTCAGAAGGAAAAATATATTATCCCAGTCCTAGTTTATTGGCATAAAAATAAAATCATCAATTTCTAAGTATTTAAGATAAATTTCTGTTTCAAATGTATAGGATTGTACTTTCATTTACTAATGAACTTCAGCATTTAAGGTTTTATTTCAACAATAATATTTGAAATGAAATGAGAAAAAGGGAGCTTTACTTTTAACTAGACTATACATGAATCATAATCACTGGCAATGTAGAGGCATATTAATTCAATAATAATTATTTCTAGATTCATCTAAGTTACATAATTATCATTTTTTAGAAATTAAAGCACAAGTGAAGAAGTCATTGTCAGTGACTCATCTTTGAACACATTCTAACAGCAAACGCAAATTAAGTGAGAACTTGTAATTCTAAAAAGGCAGTGAATCACCAACGATTGTAAAAACTTCAAAATCATATGTGCTTTACTAAATAATCTCATCCAGGGAGTAAAACCCGAGACAAACAAAAGGACAAAAAAGAAGACTTATTCAATAACTAATTTTGATCAATCATTTTTCCGTTAAACAATACCAATTACTTGCTCAGATTTATTTTGAAGTCTTTTTATTTCAAAAACTAAGTTTCAGTGAGCTTAGGGACAAAGAGAAGCCAAATTATAGTCCTCCCACTCCTGGCAGATATTTTTAAAATTACTCAGCTATGAAGAGTATTTAGAAAAAAGCCTTTCCACTTGTTTTTTCATTCCATTGGTTGATGTGTAGAAGTATAGATTATGGTCTGCTGTTAAAATGCTGGGTTAGGAATAATTCTTTCTAATTATTTACTTATCTTTAAAATAAAGAACTCAGTCAGCCCATCATATAACTTATATGTATACATTGCTTTCTATAATTTGAAAGCTCATTTTTCTCTATATATTATTTTAGCCTCACATTATCTCTTTGAGTATAAATAAGACACTGTAAACACTAGACTTCAGGTCTGCTAAGCCCCATCATCTAATTAAACTCTTTTAGTTAGATGACTTGATAAGCTTGAAGATTATTTTCTATTGTTCTTTTTAGAGATTGAGGTAGTCAAAAATCTTATATTCACAGTTGCTATGAGATTTGCACACTACTCATTCTTTAAAGTTTCAATTTATAGAAAAATGAAATTCATTTGGATCAATGCTATGTTGAGTAATATAAAGTAGCGTATAAGATTTAAACCCTGTCTGAATGAATATACATCAAATGAGTTAAGGGAATAAGAATATTACATAAGATATTCATAGATGATACTGAGAACAAACTCTGGTGCTAATTTACAGCTTTAGTTTTATTATAAAAAATTTGCATTTACAAAAAAGGATTTAAAAAATAATGTATGTGAGTGATATTGTATGATTTAAAAAGGAAATAAATCCATTTAGAACATAATCTGGCCTTGAGTATCAGAATTTGTAATGTTCCTGTGAGTTTGTTTTAAAAAATACAGGAAACAAGTTGAGAAGATTTTCTCTTTTCCTTCTTAATAGGAAGCACACATTTTAAAACTTACTTTCAACTGTTTTCATTTTAACAGTTTTGCCTGTCTATCATCCTTNGTATCAGAATTTGTAATGTTCCTGTGAGTTTGTTTTAAAAAATACAGGAAACAAGTTGAGAAGATTTTCTCTTTTCCTTCTTAATAGGAAGCACACATTTTAAAACTTACTTTCAACTGTTTTCATTTTAACAGTTTTGCCTGTCTATCATCCTTCCATCTATCCTCACCCTTTTGTATTATTTATTAATGCTTTAATTCTTTTGAAAACTTTTGTTTTATCTTAAGAGGAATATTTATTTCTCTGTTAGCCTAAAATGTGAATTTGGAAAAGGAAAAAAATCCCCAGGAAATAAAGACACTCAAATTACCATTATCCAGAGATAGCCATTTGATTTTTGACGTAGTTTTCATATATTGTTGTTGTTCAGTCGCTAAGTTTTGTCTGACTCCTTGGGACCCATGGACTGCAGAATGCCAGGCTTTCCTTCCCTTCACTATATATTTTTCAAATTGAGATAATATTGTATAGTATTTTGTAACTTTTTGTTATGAAACAGTCATTTTAAGTAAAATAAATAATCATTAAATAAAATAAATAGTCATTTAAAACTACTAAAAAGTGAACATTTCCAAAAACATCAGGATGTTTGGTATATCACCATTGCTCCAGGTCAACAGTTTGAGACATTCCATTTCTTTGATTCAATAAATGATTAACAGGATCAATTTCAAGACATAACTTCCTCACCTTTATTATAGACATATGTTACTTTTCACTAGATGGGCTTTTTCTTGTAAGTTTTAACTGGGTAAATCTTTTATGGATGTTTGATAACCAAAATACAAATAATGTCTTTGTGCAGCAAACCCTTATAGAGGCAGTATTGTATTACTGGGGAGAATTTTGACAGCAAACCTGTAATATCAAGTTACTCATCCTAGTATATTAGTGCATGTGCATTAGTGCATATTAGTGTAATATTAGACATGGAATAATTTCAAACTGCAGTTTTCCTCCTCTGTTAAATGGGCATAGCATTACTTACCCCAGTAGGTTTTTGTGAGGAGTTCATATCACTGTGACAGTGGAATCACTTTGTAAATACATTGAATATACTTTATTGGGATAAAATATCCATCTGATTTTCTTCTAGTAGCCCTTTCTGTGCTGCAGAGCCTGAAAAATCCAAGCCCATCAAACCCAGTCCCTCTGGTATCTACGAATTCAGTTCAGTTCAGTTGCTCAGTTGTGTCTGACTCACTGCAAACCCATGAACACCAGGCTTCCCTGTCTATCACCAACTCCCAGAGTCTACCCAAACCCATGTCCATTGAGATAGTGATGCCATCCAACCATCTCATCCTCTGTCATCCCCTTCTCTTCCTGCCCTCAATCTTTCCCATCATCAGGGTCTTTTCAAATGAGTCAGCTCTTCGNCCCTGGAGAAGGAAATGGCAACCCATTCCAGTATTCTTGCCTGGAGAATTCCATGGACAGAGGAGCCTGTTCAGGCTACAGTTCATAGGATCACGAGTCAGACATGACTGAGTGACTCACACTTTCACTTTACTCTAACATAAAGCTCTTGGGAATATAAATTCATATTACCACTTGTAGCGAGCATTTTGGCAATACTTATCAAAATGTAAAATTTTAAAATTCTACTTTGATTTAAAAATTCTACTTGAAGGCATTTATTCTACAGGTAAGTCTCCCACATAAAATGTGTGTGCAAAGATACTCATTATACTAATGAGGAAGAAGAAGGCTAAAATCTAGGGGGTTGTCTAGAGTCAGACATGACTGAGCACACACATATATATCTGTGAAACTTGTTTAAAGAAATGTTATCTTTTTGGCATCTTTAGTGTTTACTGTGTAAAAATTTAATGTATCATAATCTACCTTAAATCTGTATTATATGACTTCATATGTAGTATGAGAACTTTACCAGAGTCTATTTCCATTTCTCCTCTCCCAGCCCTTGAACCTTTGTCATATATTTTGTTTTTCTGTCCTTAGTGGAATGCCATACTCCATGATGTATTTAATGGAATAATTGTAGCAGTTTAAAAAAATGAGGAACCATTTATTGAATTATGTGGAATATGTTCCAAAATGTCCTGTTGAATTTAAGAACAACAATATATAGCCTCCATGTGCACATGCACATGTGTGCACAGAACTATTTACATATACACTTACAGAGTAAAGCCCATCTCAGAAAATGCTATAACGGTTCAGTAATTGGTCATAGTTCCTGTGGGGAGAGGAATTGGAGAACGTGCATTTTTTTCAACTTGTACCTCACTTATGCATTTTCGAGTACAACAAATAAATATGTAAATAAATAAATGGAGGTAGACAAAGAGGATCGACACTGGACTGGGAAACTTTACAAGAAGTCTCTGCGATCAGATACTTGACTGTATCAATATCTGAGTCGTGAGAATTGTAGATGGGAAACAGAGGAGGAGGAACAGATATGCAGTACTGAAGATGGAGCTTGGTTTTATGAACATTGCATTTGAAAACATAGTTTCAGAGAAGTGAATTTAGAGCACAAAAAACATAAAGAAATGGGTTTGAGATAATATTTTAAATTCACTTACATGTAGATATTAACTGAAACATGACAGTGAAGAATTTCACACAGACTGTATAGTGAAGAAGGAAGAAAGGAAAAGATAGAATTCTGTGACTGATAAAATAAGAGATGCCACATGAAAGAGGACAATAAAGGACAGAAATATCAGGGATCTAACAAAAGCAGAAGATATTAAAAAGAGATGGCAAGAATACACAGAAGAACCATATACAAAGATCTTCATGATCCAGGTAACCATGATGGTGTGATCACTCACCTAGAGTCAGACATCCTGGAGTGTGAAGTCAAGTGGACCTTAAGAATCATCACTGTGAACAAAGCTAGTGGAGGTGACGGAATTCCAGTTGAGCTATTTCAAATCTGAAAAGATGATGCTGTTGAAGTGCTGCATGTAATATGCCAGCAAATTTGGAGAACTCAGCGGTGGCCACAGAACTGGAAAAGGTCAGTTTTCATTCCAATTCCAAATGAAGACAATGTCAAAGAACATTCAAACTACCACACAATTGCACTCTTCTCACATGCTAGCAAAGTAATGCTCAAAATTCTCCAACCCAGGCTTCGACAGTATGTGAACTGTGAAATTCCACATGTTCAAGCTGGATTTAGAAGAGGCAGAGGATCCATAAATCAAGTTTCCAGCATCTTTTGGACCATCAAAAAAGCAAGAGAGCTCCATAAAAACATCTACTTCTGCTTTATTAACTATGCCAAAGCCTTTGACAATGTGGATCACAACAAAATGTGGAAAATTCTTCAAGAGATGGAAGACAACCTTACCTTCCTCCTGAGAAATCTATATTCAGGTCAAGAAGCAACAGTTGGACCTGGACATGGAAAAGCAGACTGGTTCCAAATTGGGAAAGGAGTATGTCAAGGCTATATATTGTCACCTTGCTTGTCTAACTTATATGCAGAGTACATCATGAGAAATGCTGGGCTGGATGAAGCACAAGCTGGAATGAAGATTGTCAGGAGAAAAATCAATAATCTCAGATATGTAGATGACACCATCGTTATGGCAGAAAGCTAAGAAGAATAAATGAGCCTCTTGATGAAAGTGAAAGAGCAGAGTGAAAAAGTTGGCTTAAAACTCAACATTCAGAAAACTATGATCATGGCATCTGGTCCCAGCACTTTATGGCCAACAGATGAGGAATCCATGGAAATAGTGAGAGACTTTATTATTTTGATCTCCAAAAATCACTGCAGATGGTGACTGCAGCCATGAAATTAAAAGACACTTGCTCTTTGGAAGAAAAACTATCAACAACATAGACAGCATATTAAAAGCAGAGACATTACTTTGCCAAAAAAGGTCAGTCTAGTCAAAGCTATGGCTTTTCTAGTAGTCACATATAGATGTGAGAGCTGGACCATAAAGAAAGCTGCGTGCCAAAGAATTGATGCTTGTGAACTGTTGTTGGAGAAGACTCTTGCGAGTCCCTTGCTCTGCTAGGAGATGCAACCAGTCCATCCTAAAGGAAATCAGTCCTGAATATTCATTCAGTCCTTCAATATTCATTGAAGTTGAAACTCCAATACTTTGGCCACATGTTTCGAAGAGCTGACTCACTGGAAAAGATCCTGATGCTGGGAGAGATTGAAGGCAGGAGGAGAAGGGGACGACAGAGGATGAGATGGCTGGATGGCATCACCGACTCTATGGACGTAAATTTGAGCAAGTTCTGGGAGTTGGTGATGGACAGGGAAGCCTGGAGTGTTGCAGTCCATGGGGTCACAAAGAGTTGGACATGACTGAGCTGAACTGAACTGAATGTGAGAGATGGAAAGGAAATCAAATTCTGCAAAGAAGGAAGAGATGCTGTGATGTAAAAGAAACACAGGGAATGTGAATACTGTGATGACCAAAAGTAGAAACCAATTTAGGGATTAGGAGATAGTCCATGGCAGAGATTTTTGATCTGCATCTACTGTCTCTAAATCCAGGGATCCTACAACATTTAAATATATGATGCATATTTTGGTTGGAGCATATAGTAGCCTCTGTACCTTGTTGCTCTGGGGCAAGTCCTACCTATAGGGACCACTTCTCACCCTTCCAGAAGCCACTGTCTGTTGGAAACAGTAGCCTCCAGCTCACCAATCTCCCATCTTCTGAATCTGGAGATTAATTTATTGCCCACCCTTTTTCTTTTTCCTTTTTTTTTTTAATTGGAGGATAATTGCTTTACAGTATTGTGTTGGCCTCTGCCATACATCAACACCAATCAGCACAGGTATACATATGTCCTCTCCCTCCTGAACCACTCTCCCATCTCCCACCCCATCCTACCACTCTAGGTTGTCACAGAGCACTGGGTTGAGCTCCCTGTGTCATCCAGCAAATTCCCACTGGCTCTCTATTTTACACATGATAATATATATGTTTCCATGCTGTCCTCTCATTTCATCTCACCTTTTGTTTCTCCCATTATGTCCAGAAGTCTGTTTTCTATGTCTGTGTCTCCACTGCGGTGCTGCAAACAGGTTCATCAGTACCATCTTTCTAGATTCTATATGTATGTGTTAATATGCAATATTTGGCTTTCTCTTTCTGACTTACTTCACTCTGTATAATAGGCATGCTCACCCTTTTTTGTATTCTTACCTGACATTGGATTTTAATGTCTGTGATAATTGTTAAAAATACATGTTTCAAACTTTCATAGATAGAAGTTATATGTTAATTTATAGTATATGTAATGTATAAATATTAGTGCATGAGTGCATGTAAATATGCTGGTTGTTAAGTTGGTATATGTGTGTGTGTATATATATATATATATTCCTTTTAAGTCACCTTACAACCAGGATACTGTAAAAAAAAAATCTATTTATCTCTTATCCATGAACGGACTGTAGTCAGGGACATGACCAGAAGTGTCACTTAGTAAAACACTGACAGACAGCTGAAACCAAGTGATAGGTTCTGTTTGAACTTTTAAAAGGTATCCATTGAGCTTCCCTGGTGACTCAGATGGTAAAGAATCTGCCTGCAGTGCAGGAGACTGAGGTTTGATCCCAGGGTCGGGAAGAGCCCCTAGAGAAGGGAATGGTAACCCATCCCAGTATTCTTGCCTGGAGAATTTCATGGTCAGAGGAGCCCGGAAGGTTACAGACCAAGGGGTCACAAAGAATTGGACGTGACTGAATGACTTTCACACACACACACACACACACACACACACACACACACACACACACACCAAGATATCTATCATGCTTGTTATACGGGTCAATTAGAAAAAATATATTTGTCAAAGACTTGTCATAATCTAAGAATTCAGCACAGTATTTCTCACCACTTTCTCCATCACTGCATCTCAAAATAAATGGGCTTTGTCCTGATGTGTAAGCTTTCTTTTTCTGCAAAAAGGAGAAGAAATGACAAAGAGTATGACTTAGCTACTTGTGGAAGTTGAAATAAGTGATTTTCAATGAAATAAATCTGGCTTGTTCTCTACCAATTGCCTAAATCAAGAGTGGGAAACCAAAAGATCTCTGCCTTTTAGTATTTGGCTAATTCTTGCAGATAATTTTACTGACCTCAGCATTAAACCTAAGATTAAAATATTTACAAACCACAGCCAAAAAGTGATTAAAATAAATGATTGTACTGAGATTATATATATTCCCCAGGCACTAAATTTATCAGAAATAAGAAAGCTGCCTAGCCTATCTTCAAAGAGCCAAATTGCATTCCTGTACTTTTCAGTGTATCTTAGCAACCCACAGAGCAGAATCTGTATCCTTGAGTGAAGAGAAGATTCATACTCCCATATACTATGTTTTACAAAAGCATTAAAATTCATGATTTTCTATTATATATCTGGATGAGGTAGTCTTTTTCAAAAATATCAGAAAGCCATTTAATTGTATTATATTTCATGGGGAAAATGTACTTTAATTTTTTTTTGTTGTTTGTTTGTGTATACAATTTACATAATACTTTAGAGGGATGAATCAAGGTTTTTACTACAGGGCTTATATATAATTACTGAGTATAAACAGATATTTGTAAAGATAAGTATGTCTTTATTGTTTATGTAACTCTATCATTAGAGATAACAATTTTTAGGAAAATTAAGTATCTTGGTTTTTCCAGTCGTTAAGTACAGATATGAGAGTTAGACCATAAAGAAGGGTGAGCACCAAAGAATTGATGCTTTCAAATTGTGCTGGAGAAGACTCTTGCGAGTCCCATGGGCAGCAAGGAGATCAAGCCAGTCAATCCTAAGAAAATCAGCTCTGAATATTCATTGAAAGGACTGATGCTGAAGCTGAAGCTCCAGTACTTTGGCCAGTTGATGTGAAGAGCCAACCCACTGCAAAAGACCCTGATGCTGGGAATGATTGAAGGCAAAAGGACAAGGGGGTGGCAGAGGATCAGACAGTTAGATAGCATCACTGACTCAATGGATATGAATTTGAGCAAATTTGGGGAGATAGTAGAGAACAAGGGACCCTGGCCTGCTGCAGTCCACAGGGTCACAAAGAGTTGGACATAAGTGACTGAAAAAGAATATCTTGGGATAAACATTATATGTGCTTATTCATTCATATAAATCAATTCATTATGTACTTATTGAGCCTCTATTGTGTGCCATGCATGGTGCAAAGAAGTTAAGAAATTCAGGTAAAAATGGTAGTTTCTGTCTCAGTGCACTAACTTTCTAAAGGAGAAAGCAAAAAGAAAACAAAACTGTGCAATGTGATGAGAGCAATGATAAAGATGTGTCCCAGGATATTGTGTGCATTGAAGTACAAACACAATAGATTCACAGGTTTACAAAAAAAGAAAAAAAATCCTTTTATCATGGAATATAAATTTTGAGCTATTTTACCCTAAACACTTACAACACATAAAAATTTTACTTATTAAGAGGGGATAAAAAAATGCCACGCTTATCTTGATTTCTCCTTAACAGAAATTTGGGTAATTTCCCCGCTTTGTAGAGCTATCACTGATATTACAGTGTATTTTTTGCATATTTTACCTTGGCCTTAAATTTTGCTAAATTGTCTTATAATATTATGTTTGTCCCATGGGAGAGCAAAACAGATACCTGAAATTGAGAGGCTCTTTTTAAATGATGAAAACAGAGTCATAAAATAATTTACCTTGATTCCTTTTTCCTATAGTTTAAATGCTGTCTTGTTGTCCTTGATAAAATCAGTGTGATTGAACATTTTTTTCCCCAGAATTCTTTTTAGTTTTAAAAACTCTATGGCATGAGTTGATCTAAGTACACCACTTCCCTTCCTCCAGATCTTTCATTATCATTTATAAATTATTCTTAAAACACTTTCTTAATAGTTTTTTAATCTTTTCTCAGAAAGTGCTTGTGAATATTAAAAGAATAATTTATCCAGCGTTTTATAAACCTCATCCATGTTTCTCAATGTACTGTTTACTTTTCCTTACCATGGACCAAAGAAGAAAAATTTCGAATAGTTGAGAATTGTCCAAATGAGATGATTCAAATCATATATAATCCTAAAAATTAGTCCAATCTGTGTATAATTATGGCAATTCATGAATAAGTCTGGGTTTCCCTGGTAGTTCTAGTGGTAAAGAGTCTTCCTGCCCACGCAGGAGATGCAAGGGAAGCAGGTTTGGTCTCTGGGTTGGGAAGATCTTCTGGAGTAGGAAGTAGCAACCTGCTCCAGTATTCTTGCCTGGAAATTTCCATGGCCAGAGGAAGAACAGTCCACGGGGCCACAAAGAGCTGGACACACCTGAGCGACTGAACATACACACGTGATTAAGAGTCATCGTTGATTTCCTAAGGTTTTACTGTGTTACAAGTAATGTTTTCTCTGCTGCCCTACCGTTTCTAATTTTGTTCCAATAATCTGTACTCTTGTATGTATTCTGTTTTCTCCTTGTGTCACTGCGGACAGTAGGTTCAGGATTTAAAACTTTAAGTCTGTCCATCCACAGTTGTTTCAGAGGATGGCTCACTTTTACCTCATTCTCTCTAGACAGCTTTCCATCAGCTAATAAGCAAGGATCCAGACAAAGCTCTCTGAGTTCTGTCCTCTCCTTTCTAATTCCACTGGCACATCCACTGCCTTGGATCAGATCATCTTTATCTGGACTGGTCCATGTGTCTCCCGTCTCTACACTTGCTCATCATTTTTCTTCTGCATCCTAATCAAAGAAGACTTTCTCAAACATAACATGAAGCTTTCATTTTAAAAAGAGGTCTGCATTTGTCTCAAGGTACTTTCTCATGATGTCTGACAAGCTTCCGTGAACAGGAAGACATAAGAGGTGTTTCTGGCAATGATGGGCCAGTTTTGCTTTAGAAATTCTTCCATTACCACTGTGTTAATGGTCTTGGACAAAGTGTGGTAGAAAGAAGCCACAGGGAGGAAGGAAAAGACAGCCCAGTTTTGGGGGATGAACTTTCAGGAAGGGAAGCTTATTGCAGCGTCAAAGAGCCCAGGCTTGTACATAGAGACCTTTAGAGTTTGTGTTGTGACAATGAGACTAGGAAGAGAGGACTGTAATTCTGTCACAGCAAGTGTGAGGCCAGGCCTGTGATGCTGTGTGTCCCAAGAGGCTGAACTAGAGGGAGCAGATAATGAAGTTTCACATCTGTACTTTGATCCCAGTTAATTTAATTTATTTTTTAGTGAAGGATAATTGCTTTACAGAATTTTGCTGTTTTCTGTCTAACCTAAACATGAGTCAGGCATAGGTATACATATATCCCCTTCCTTTTGAACCTCCCTCCCATCTCCCTCCCCATCCCACCCCTCTAGGTTGATGCAGAGCCCTTGTTTGAGTTTCCTGAGCCATGCAGCAAATTCCCCTTGGCTATCTATTTTGCATATGATAATGTAAGCTTGCATGTTACCCTTTCCATGCTTGTCACCCTCTCCTCCCTTCTCCCCATGTCTATAAGTCTATTCTCTATGTCTGTTTCCTCATTGTTGCCCTGTAAATAAATTCTTCAGCACCATTTTTCTAGATTCTGTATATATGTGTTAGAATATGGTATTTATCTTTCTGTTTCTGACTCACTTCACTCTGTATAATGGGTTCTAGGTTCATCCATCTCATTAGAACTGACTCAAAGGTGTTCTTTTTTATGGCTCAGTAATATTCCATTGTGTATACATACCACTACTTCTTTATCCATTCATCTGTTGATGGACATCTATGTTGCTTCCATATTCCAGCTATTGTAAATAGTGCTGGAATGAACAATGGGATCCCAATTAATTTAAATGGAGCTCAGATAACAAAAAGAAGTGGTGAAATCCACCAAAGTAACAAACTTAATTCCAAACATGGAAATCCTCTGTACATAGGGGTAACAATGCTTCCTGGTATGGTTGTTAGTGGGAGTAGTAATTCACATTCTCGCTCCCTCTTCCTCTCATCTTTCTCTTCCTATCTTCTCCTGTCCTCTTCTTTCTTTTTCATTTATTTTTATTAAGTACTGATAAAATACTGTTTACGCCATTCACAATATGTGAATTATAATAATATGAATACTCTGAACCCACCATTCCATTAAAATGGAGAATATTGCATTATTTTTAGTTTCCTATATGCTTCCCTTCACAGAGTTAATAGTGGTAAGAATCATGTTTACCATTTTTATGCTTTTCTTTGTAGCTTTTACACATTTTTGTAACCCTAAACACTAAGTTCCAAATGATGTTTAGGTCTACATTTTTAAATTGTAGGCAATGAAATCATGTAGTGTGCATTATTCTGCAGTTTTCTCTCCAACTTATCTACTTGAAATGCATTTTTGTGGTAGATTGTTACTTATTTCATTTTTGTTGATGGAGGATATTGTGTTGTGATAGATATTTGAGTTGCTTCTAGTTTTTGTTTTCTACTAAAAACAGAGCTTCTAGGAGTATTTTGATATGTATTTCTTGGTCCATAGTTTCTCTAGGGTATAAATGTAGGAGAGCAATTGCTTTGTCACACATAGGATAAATACACCTTCAACTCTTGATGCAGCCAAATTGTTTTCAAAGTGACAATATAGCCTGTTGTGTGTAAATATTTGGTGTTCCACATCCTTGATAACTCTTGACATTCTCAGTCTTTATAATTTCCAATCAGGTACATTTGGAATGATATCCTACTGTGGAGTTCTCCTGAATAGTAATGAAGTTGAATATCCTCTATATATTCATCGATCCTTCAGATTTTCTTTTCTCTGAGGTGTCTTTTAACCTTTTTCCTCATTTTTCTACAGAGTTGCTTCTCTTTTGTACATTGAACAAATTGCATTGCAAGGGATCTCTGCCATGGAAATGTATTTGCTGTAAATATCTTCTCCGAGGCTGTGATTTATATTTTTACTCTCTTTGCAGCATTGTTTGATGAACAGACATTCTAGAATTTAAGGTAGTCAAATTTGTCAACAGGTTCATGCACTTTTCTTCTTAATTAATAAATCCTTCTATATCATAAAAATATAAAGATTTTTTGATATTATTTTCTAAATTTTATATCTTTCTTTTTAAAATGTATTTATTTTCTTGAGAAACTTATATGCAAGTCACAGTTAGAACTGGACATTGAACAACAGACTGGCTCTAAATAGGAAAAGGAGTACGTCAGGGCTGTATATTGTCACCCTGCTTATTTAACTTATGTGCGGAGTACATCATGAGAAATGCTGGGTGGAAGAAGCACAAGCTGGAATCAAGATTGCCGGGAGAAATATCAATAACCTCAGATATGCAGATGACACCACCCTTATGGCAGAAAGTGAAGAGGACCTAAAGAACCTCTTGATGAAAGAGAAAGAGGAGAGTGAAAAAGTTGGCTTAAAGCTCAACATTCAGAAAATGAAGATCATGTAATCCAATCATACCCAATCCTATTAATAAACGATGGTAGCGAAATTATGTCCATGGGTGGCCTCCCTCCC
>SJYV01056332.1:1019624-1071139 GCA_006410875.1 Neotragus pygmaeus
GAAAAGACTCTGATGCTGGGAGGGATTGGGGGCAGGAGGAGAAGGGGATGACAGAGGACGAGATGGCTAGATGTGAGCTTGAGTGAACTCTGGGAGTCGGTGATGGACAGGGAGGCCTGGCATGCTGCAGTTCATGGGGTCACAGAGATTCGGACATGACTGAGCAACTGAGCTGAACTGAAAGCTTTAAAATTATTCTGTTTTCCAAAATGCCTACTAATTTAAAAACCATATTAGTCTCAATTCTTATGGTACATATATATTTATATTCTTTTGTTTATTACTATTTCTGTGACTTCCCCTTATTTCAACTTTAACAAATGTCCCCTTTGTCATATTCTGCTGCTGCTGCTACTGCTAAATTGCTTCAGTCATGTCAGACTCTCTGCAACCCCAGAGACGGCAGCCCACCAGGCTCCGCCCGTCCCTGGGATTCTCCAGGCAAGAACACTGGAGTGTGTTGCCATTTCCTTCTCCAATGCATGAAAGTGAAAAGTGAAAAAAAGTCGCTCAGTCATGTCTGACCCTCAGTGACCCCATGGACTGCAGCCTACCAGGCTCCTCCGTCCATGGCATTCTCCAGACAAGAGACTGGAGTGGGCCCCCATTGCCTTTTCCGTCTCAAACTTCTAATTCTATTCTATTCAAGAACAAAAAAGGCCATATTCATAACACTGAGGTCTATAATTTTGGTTGAAAAGGATGAGTTTTAAAAAGTTCCTAAGTTATAAGGGAAGCTATAATCTGGAAAAAAAAAAAAGTGAATTAAATCACTGGCGTGGGATTTTTAAAAAAGGAAATTTCCCAGATGATGATGTCATTAAGTCAAGTAGAATAAAAATGATTTGGGAAGCTTGTTCCCTGGGGCAGTTCTTATAAATGAAGTGTCCTTATGAATGAAAGAGGGAGGCAGTTGTGTCAAAGTCAGAGATGCAGTTGTGGCCATCAAAACAGAAGTCTATGATATACCGTTGGCTTTGAAGATGAGAGATTAGCATTGAAACATATACATTACCAAATATAAAATAGGTAGCTGGTGGGAATTTGCTGTTTGATGCAGGAAGCTCAACCCAGTTCTCCATGACAGCTTCGAGGGGTAGGATGGAGTGTGGGGATGTGAGGGAGGTTTAAGAGGGAGGAGACATATGTATGCAGATTTATGTTGATGTATGGCAGAAACCAACACAACATGGCAAAGCCATTATCCTCCAATTAAAAATAAGTAAATTTTAAAACAGGAAACAGTCTTGAGACTGGGAAAGCCTCTAGAATCTGGAAAAGTTAACGAAACAGATTCTCCTCCAGAGCCTCAAAAATGAATGCAACCATGTAGATATTTTGATTTTAGCCCAGTGAGACTGATGTCAGATGTCTGCTACATACAAATGTAAGATAATAAATTTCTGTTGTCTTAAGTTGCTGTGTTTGTGGTAATCTGTTATAGCAACAATAGTAAACTAGTACTAAGGGCACAGGAATATATTTTAAGGAAATAAGTAATTTTTTTTAAAAAAAGCAGAATTGTATGAAATAGGAGACAGTGTGCTATAAAGATTTCTAGGAAAATAATTACAGTTCTCAAGCCAGAGTATCAGAAAACACTGCTACTCCTTGGTTCGGCAAATATCAGTTATAAATGCTTACTAACTTATACCTAGTTTCAGATCATGTAAAAGGTTTAAATATCTTTAGTTTCATTTTACAGTGAAATTCATTTTAGCAGAAAAAAAAAAAACTACACATTTGCTAAACTCTAAAGATAGCAGCATAAATAAGGCAGTGTTTCTTATTCCCTTAGTTTGAGGCATACAATCTAGTATAGTGTTTTTCTGTTTGACCATGACCCATAGTAGAAAATAGATTTTCCATGGCCACTCAGTTTATATACCTACAACTGAACCAAATGTTGATAAGCTCTAATTCAATGTTCTATTCTCTTCTAGTCTATTTCATCAAAAACTGCTACATAGAAACCATTAGTTTGAGTTTATAACCTAATGGCTATGAAAAACACTAGTTTTTTAAGTTAGGTATGTAGAGAAATAGTTGAATGTGTCATACACTGTAACTGAGATGAAAATGACAACCATGGTAATTGCAAGAAAAATAGTACTCACTAACATTTGGAAGAAAAGTTATGACCAACCTAGATAGCATATTCAAAAGCAGAGACATTACTTTGCCAACAAAGGTCTGTCTAGTAAAGGCTATGGTTTTTCCTGTGGTCATGTATGGATGTGAGAGTTGGACTGTGAAGAAAGCTGAGCACCGAAGAATTGATGCTTTTGAACTGTGGTGTTGGAGAAGACTCTTGAGAGTCCCTTGGACTGCAGGGAGATCCAACCAGTCCATTCTGAAGGAGATCAGCCCTGGGATTTCTTTGGAAGGAAAGATGCTAAAGCTGAAACTCCAGTACTTTGGCCACCTCATTGGGAAAGACCCTGATGCTGGGAGGGATTGGGGGCAGGAAGAGAAGGGGACGACAGAGAATGAGATGGCTGGATGGCATCATTGACTCTATGGACATGAGTCTGAGTGAACTCCGGGAGTTGGTGATGGACAGGAAGGCCTGGTGTGCTGTGATTCATGGGACTGCAAAGAGTCGGACACGACTGAGCAACTGAACTGAACATTTGAATGCTTCCTATGTTTATTGCTCTAAGATAATTTTAACATTTGCACTATTTTAACCAGGTAATCACAGTTCAGAGATAGCAGTATAAAAATTTCAAGTCAAGTATCATTTTGGTATAGGCATACCAAGGTTTTTAATTCATAAGAAATATTAAAGATGACTTTTGAAAATAGTAAAATGAAATTGTACTTGAGTTATGTGATTGGGTAGGAGGAAGCAAAATGTGCCAACAACTATGGATGAGGATGGAGTCAAGATGTGTTAACTATGGTAGCAGCCAACACCTTTGGAGCAGCCTGTTAGGTCCGCAGCTCCATTTGATGATGCACCTTTATTTCAGAGGGGACATTTTGCTTGACCCAAACCAGAAGGTTAGCTAACCTGTTTTCAGAACATCTCAACACTCTTGATACTGCAAACTTAAAAGCACAGTGTATGTGACTGTGCTTGCTAGAAAATGTCAGGCAGGCCTTCATTTAAAACTTGTTTTTGTTATTAACATACCATGGGCTAACAAGTTACATGATCATTAGCCAATGCCTACGTTTAATCACTGGGAGCTGTCAATATTTGCCCAAAGAAACTGAAAATTGTTAAATGGTCAACTTGGTTTCTTTTAGTTCCACAACAAACTTTACCCTGTGTACAAAGGAACTTGTAGCACTTTATATCTTAAGCCCATATTTTTCAAAGAGAGGTGTGCTGTTGAAAACACTCCTGGGGAGTTTAGTAGTCTGCATTTCAGCAAGCACCGCCCTTGTTCCCCAAACACTGCAGTTTGAGAACACTGGCTGAAACAGGGGAAGCTACTGCCTGGGTGCATGGCAATCCCATCAGATCTACTACAGTCTTATCTCCTTTCTCCCTCTCCAGCTTCAAACTCAAAAGGCAAGGCAGTTGTCCTAATCATTGCTCTGAAAACTACGGCATTTTCCTTTTGACCACACCTAGAATTCTTCTCTTTGACTAGTATTTTCCTCTTAGGCCATGATCTAAAATTGTTCTTGCCTCTGGTAGCATCATAAGGACTGAAAGTAGAGAATGAGCATATACTATCAACCATTTGTTATTTATTATTTTAAATCTTGATCTTGTAAGAAAGGCTAGAAGGCAATGTCAACAGTGCTGAAAACATTATGTTTAATGTATCATCTTCTCATTCTCTCCTCTCATTCCTCAGATTCCCTTCTGTGCTGACAATTATCTTCCTGCATAAAAGCCCTTATCTTTGTCCCTCCCCAATTCTCGCTGAACGCCTAAGTAACTTCTTTCTCTGCAATGTCCTGGAACTCATAGAGTTGATACAAAAGAGTGACTGCAAATAAATAAGTCACATGCATCTTTCTTAGCGGTCTGACATTTACAAAGAGAGAAAAGTTGTGGACAAATAATGGTGCCTGCCATTTCAGTAAATAATGAATGTTTTCCTTCCAAAAAGCCATCAGCTATTGTTGCCACCCTTCTCACCTCTCCCTCATGCCAACAGTGCATGTTGGAGGGAATTCAGATGGAGAAAAACAAGATACTGGCCTAAGACAGTTAGAACGCATGTCAAAGGGATAATTTCAATGAGCCCAGACTCTTGCATCTTCCCGTACATACAAAGTTATTTAACTTATAGGCAGAGTACATTATGCAGAATGGCAGGAGGATGAGTCACAAGCTGGGATTGAGATTACTGGGAGAAATATGAACAAGCTCAGCTATGCAGATGATACCACTCTAATGTCAGAAAGTGAAGAGTAACTAAAGAGATTCTTGATGAAGGTGAAAGAGGAGAATGAGAAAGCTGGTTTAAAACTCACCATTCAAAAAACTAAGATCATGGCATCCTGTCCCATCTCTTCATGGCAAATAGATGGAAAAAACTGAAAACAGTGGCAGATTTTATTTTCTTGGGGTCCAAAATTGTTGCAGATGGTGAAGAAAACCATGAAATTAAAGGACACCTGCTCCTTGAAAGGAAAGCTATGACCAACACAGACAGCATATTAAAAAGCAGAGACATCACATGGCTGACAAAGATTTGTATAGTCAAAGCTATGGTTTTTCCAGTAGTCATGTATGGATGTGAAAGTTGGACCATAAAGAAGACTGAGTGCCAAAGAATTGATGCCTTCACATTGTGGTGCTAGAGAAGGTTCTTGAGATTCCTTTTCTTGAGATTCCTTTGGGGAAAGATCAAACCAGTGAATCCTAAACAAAATCAACTCTGAATATTCATTGAAAGGACTGATGCTGAAGCTTCAGCTTAAATACTTTGGCCACCTTATGTGAAGAGCCAACTCATTGGAAAAGACCCTGATGCTGGGAAAGATTGAGGACAGGAGGAGAAGGGGGCAACAGAGGATGAGATAGTTGGATGGCATCATGGACTCAGTGGCCATGAGTTGAGCAAACTCCAGGAGATAGTGAAGGACAGGGAAGCCAGGCATGTTGCAGTCCATGGGNAATAGAAAACCACTTG
The DNA here is from genome assembly GCA_006410875.1 of Neotragus pygmaeus. NCBI lineage: Eukaryota > Metazoa > Chordata > Mammalia > Artiodactyla > Bovidae > Neotragus > Neotragus pygmaeus. The sequence continues at coordinate 1,024,727 of SJYV01056332.1, forward strand.
GGATGTTTATTAAAAGTTTAGATTCTCAACCTGTGAAGCCTAAAGATTCTGTTCAATAGGCAGGACTGACTCAGCAATTTTTATTTACAAATATGCTTTAAAAATTCTTTTTAAAAGTGTGATTTTTGGAGGGGAAGCAGTGTAGAAAGAGCAGAAAAATTTTGTAATATCTGAAAATTGGAGTGATAGAACTGTTAAAAAGCAGTTTTATTGTTGATTTGGTGAGTACCTTAAGTTGTCTTTGGACAAAAATCATCGAAGACAGCTTATTCCAGTGCAGAAATGAACCAATAAAGAATAATGACTAATCTTTCCAAATATTTGACCACTGAATTTTCTTCCAACTCATGCAGAGGAAAATTCAAAATAAAACACACAAATATTTAGAATTGTATAGAACTTACAAACATAAAATGAAAGCACACTTTTTTTTTCTATTTACATGCTAATAATATATTGATGCTTTTGAACTGTGGTGTTGGAGAAGATTCTTGAGAGAGTCCCTTGGACTGCAAGGAGATCCAGCCAGTCCATTCTAAAGGAGAGCAACCCTGGGATTTCTTTGGAAGAAATGATGCTAAAGCTGAAACTCCAGTATTTTGGCAACCTCATGTGAATTGACTCATTGGAAAAGACTCTGATGCTGGGAGGGATTGGGGGCAGGAAGAGAAGGGGACGACTGAGNAGAGAATAAAATGAATCCTTCCCATGATGATGATTAAGATTTAAAAACAAAGAAACCTTTGTGATTCAAGACTGCTCGCTCCAGGTATTCCTTAAGCACTTTTTCTTTCCTAATTTCAGTTTTTATCATACTGTCTCAAATCTGTGAAGAGCAATAGTTATTTTAAATGGAGACTGGATTTTTGGAAATGTTTAAATCTAATACCTCCCTCTCACACATGGCATGGAGCTGATTTTTTCCTCTCCTGTGAGTTATATATGCTTAGGGCACACAGAGATTGCAATAGTAATATTACCTAATTTATGTTGAGAAACAATTTTATTATGCTCTTTTAAAATGTTTCAAAATTCAATTTCTAAAATCTCCATATTGCCTATTTACAAGTAGACAATACTCTTCTGAGAGGTCTTCCCTCATCCCTGTTCTTCGTTTGCAAGTGCCACCAAAAATCAAAAGAGATTCTCTGTAGGGAACCTTATGATAACTATCTCTTTGCTTAGACTAAAACTAGATATACAATAAGTGTTTAGAAATCCCTGGATAGAAGAATACATGAATTATTGCTGCTACATAGATTTATTTTTTCCTATCGTGTGACTGGATTCCATGATGGCTCAGTGGTAAAGAATCCACCTGCCAATGCAGGAGACACAGGTTCAGTTCCTGGGTCAGGAAGATCCCCTAGTGAAGGAAATGGAAACTCACCCCACTATTCTTGCCTGGAGAATCCTATGGGCAGAGGAGCCTGGAGGACTACAGTCCATGAGGTTGCAAAGAGTTGGACACGGCTGAGTGACTGAGCATGTACTAATGTGACTAAGTGATTTTCCTTCCTTTTTGACATTAAGGCATTTTTTACAGAAATGGAATAACATTATTTAATGTGAAAAGCTACTATGATGATCTATTATAATCTTCACCCCAAAATAGAAAGGCACAATTTGTCTTTCCATGTAGCATCTAAAATTGTGGGTAGCAAATTTCAGTTGCTAAATGTAATTTCTGTGCAGATCCTATTCAGTTTGTTCTTCTTGGATGGCTCTGAAGCATTCCTCTAGCCTTATACCTCTGAGTTTTGTTTTAAGAACATTCTTGTCAGTTGAGATTAAGATAACATTTTTCACTGAACACAAAAGTTGAGAAAGAATTCTAGTCACTTGAAGTGAAGAGTCAGCTGTTCTGTTTCTTCCATCTTTTCCCTGTTCTTCTCCAGAGTGGAGTGTGCCCCCAAGTGACTACGAGTCAACAGGTATAATTCCTGGTGAGTAAGGAGTTGCACAGCATCTGCTTATATACAACAAAGGCGAAGTGCTGAATTTCAGGTTAGCTTTCTGTCATTCTATTAAATATTCTAGAAAAACTTTCAAATGAGTATTTCAGGGTGTGGGAAAGACTTCTGCCACACTATGCCATACTTCAGTCACTAAGTCGTGTTCAACTCTTTTGTGAACCATGGACTGTAGCCCGCCAGGTTCCTCTGTCCATGGAATTTCCCAGACAAGAATACTGGAGTGGGTAGTCATTTTCTTCTCCAGGGGATCTTCCCGACCCAGGGACAGAACCTGAATCTGCTGTACTGGCAGGAATTGAAAGGTAGATTCTTTATTACTGAACCATCAGGAAAACTTCTCACCAAAATATCTAGAATTTTCTTAACTCCAAAATAATCAGAGGTCTTTGTTAAAGTAGTCATACAAAATATTTACTTCATTCTGGATTCCTTTGTCCACAAACATATTTTTTTTCTGAAGTGACTTCAAGTTCAGTTTGAAATCTGCTCATAAAGAAAATTCTTTCATTTAGCAAATATTTGTATGCATACAGTGTGGTAGTAACTATTACAAAGAATGGGAGTTTGGGGTTGACATGTACACTCTGCTATGTTTAAAACCGCTATCCAACAAGGACCTACTGTATAGCACAGGGAGCTCTGATCAATATTCTGTAATAACCTGTGTGGGAAAGAAATTTGAAAAAGAATAGATATGTGCATATATTTAACAAAATTACTATGATGTACACCTGAAACTATCATGGCATTATTAATCAACTATACTACAATATAAAATAAAAGTTTTTTAAAAAAGGGTGGAGAACAAGGCAGAGACGGTACCTGCCTTCACGATACTTTCATCCTAATGAATTTGTCCTGAAACACATTAGCCCACAATTCCGAACAAGTTGTTTCCCAAATTCTGCCTTACTATATTTTCCCAGTGTTTCTCAAGCTCTCTCTCTCTCAGAAAGGAATAAGACAACTTTAAATAGAAAACCACTTGGGATGTTTATTAAAAGTTTAGATTCTCAACCTGTGAAGCCTAAAGATTCTGTTCAATAGACAGGACTGACTCAGCAATTTTTATTTACAAATATGCTTTAAAAATTCTTTTAAAAAGTGTGATTTTTGGAGGGGAAGCAGTGTAGAAAGAGCAGAAAAATTTTGTAGTATCTGAAAATTGGAGTGATAGAACTGTTAAAAAGCAGTTTTATTGTTGATTTGGTGAGTACCTTAAGTTGTCTTTGGACAAAAATCATCGAAGACAGCTTATTCCAGTGCAGAAATGAATCAATAAAGAATAATGACTAATCTTTCCAAATATTTGACCACTGAATTTTCTTCCAACTCATGCAGAGGAAAATTCAAAATAAAACACACAAATATTTAGAATTGTATAGAACTTACAAACATAAAATGAAAGCACACTTTTTTTTTCTATTTACATGCTAATAATATATTGATGCTTTTGAACTGTGGTGTTGGAGAAGATTCTTGAGAGAGTCCCTTGGACTGCAAGGAGATCCAGCCAGTCCATTCTAAAGGAGAGCAACCCTGGGATTTCTTTGGAAGAAATGATGCTAAAGCTGAAACTCCAGTATTTTGGCAACCTCATGTGAATTGACTCATTGGAAAAGACTCTGATGCTGGGAGGGATTGGGGGCAGGAAGAGAAGGGGACGACTGAGGATGAGATGGCTGGATGGCATCAGTGACTCGATGGATGTGAATCTGAGTGAACTCTGGGAGTTTGTGATGGACAGGGAGGCTTGGCGTGCTGCGATTTATGGGGTCGCAAAGAGTTGGACACGACTGAGTGACTGAACTGAACTGAACTGAATATAGCATCTATCTGGTCTTTAATAACTTGCATAGAACTACAGAGAACATTTTTTATATGAATAGAAAACTCCACTACTGTGTAATCACATGATAATATATTTCATGCATTGACAGAGTCAAAAGGTATGGTTAAATCTGAGTAACTTTGTTTTCTCTTTAACATAGTACAAATACTTCAAAAAGGATCTCTAACTATGTCTTTCGAATCTGAGGTAGAAATTTGCCTAACAGATACAGTCAGTTATTGCTTAAAAAAATTTGAATGGTAGCATTTAGTGTTTGGCACACTTTACTTTCCAGAATTTCCTTTACTGAAAACGAAGATTTGAGGTTTCTTCCCAGAAATATTCACATTTCTAAAGACAACAAATAAAAGAATTAATTTTTATTACCTTCTTGCCAACTGTCTAAATTTTCACCTATTTTTCCCTTCATTTTAGATTTAACACGGCCATTGTCAAATCAATAAAAATGCCTCTTATATTTACCCAGAAATACAGGTCCCATTTTCTAAAGTAAAGAAATAAAAACAAATATAAACAATGGGACCCAATTGAACTTAAAACTTTTGTACAGTAAAAGAAATCATTGACAAAATGAAGACATTCTACTGAATGGGAGGAAAATAATCGCAAATAATACGACTGATAAGGGATTTGTTGTTGTTTAGTCACCAAGTCACGTCCAACTCTGACTCCATGGACTGCAGCACACCAGGCTTCCCCGTCCTTCACTATTGTCTGAAGTTTGCTCAAATTCATGATAAGGGATTAATATTTAACATATATAAACACCTCATACAACTCAACATCAAAACAGACAACCCAGTTAAAAAATGGGCATGAGAACTGAACAGATATTTTCCCAAAGAGAAAATGCAGATGGCCAAAGGCACATGGAAAGATACTCAACATTGCTAATCATTGGGGAAATGCGAACCCAAACCACGACTTGATATCACCTCACAACTGTCAGAATGTTTATCATCAAAAAGAACACAAATAATAGTTGGCAAGGATGTGGAGAAAAGGAATCCCTTTTACACTGTTGTTGGGAGTGTAAACTGGTGTGGCCACTGTGGAAAACAGTACAGAAATTTCTCAAAAAACTAAAACTAGAACTACCATCAGTCAGTTCAGTTCAGTTGCTCTGTCGTGTCCGACTCTTGAGACCCCATGGACTGCAGCACCCCAGGCTTCCCTGTCCATTTTCTCAAACTCGTATCCATTGAGTCAGTGGTGCCATCCAACCATCTCATCCTGTCGTCCCCTTCTCCTCTGCCTTCAGTCTTTCCCAGCATCAGGGTCTTTTCAAATGAGTTAGCTCTTCACATCAGGTGGCCAAAGTATTGGAGTTTCATATAACCCAGTAATTCTACTTCTGGGTATATAACCAAGAAAATAAAAAACATTAATTTGAAAATATACATGTGTTCCAATGTTCATAGCAGCATTATTTATAATTGCCAAGATCAGGAAGCAACCTAAGTGTCCATCAACAGGTGAATGGATAAGGATGTAAAGTATATGTGTGTGTGTATACATATATATATGTAGGTATATATATGTATGTGTGTATATATATGTGTGTGTGTGTGTGTGTGTGTGTGTNCAAAGGAAAGCAAAAATTATATCTACCAGTTAGGAACAACACTAACTAAAGCACTAACTGGAAAATAAAACTAAACCAAGGTGCCAAGTGGGGAATAAAGCAATGAAAACAAAACTAACAAATATGTTGAGAGGAAAGGAAAGAAAGAATAGATATGCAAAGTTAAATAAAGGTAGATGAAGAAGATTTATATACATTAAAGATTAATTGCAAAGGGGAATAGAACAGTAGGAAAAGCAAACAAAGGAATAAATGTAGAAAAATAATAATAGGATTAAAAATTAAAATTAAAAAAAGAGAGAGAGAAAAGGAAAATTCCATAGAACTGCAAAAGCCCAATACAAAAGCAGAGGTTTATAGCAACAATAAAAAATGTGACTGAGGAAAAAACCAATAATCAAGAGCTTAATTAGATTTCATAATGCCAATAAAATCAACAACTACAACAGAGCAGGGGGCAAAGGGGAAAAAAAGAAAAAAGTAAAAAAAATCCAAAAGAGTCCACAGAACAGGTCAAAACATAAGAATAATAAATGTTTCTCTTGAGTCACTGCTGTCAGAGTGCTTTCCCTCACTGGGAGTCCACCTCACCTCCGTAGAATGCCTTCCAACTCTGTGCTGGTTTCTGGACCTGCTGAGCAGCTCAGATTCTAATTTGTCCTACTCTTGTGTGTCCTTACCTTCAATGTCCACAGCTATTAGAACTAGGGCATCTTCTTTTGTGGGAGCTCTCAATGTCCTTTTATGTATTCCATAGACATAGAGGCTGCCTAGTTGATCGTGTGGATTTAATCTGCAGCTTGTACAGCTAGTGGGAAGGTTTTGGGTCTTCTTCCTTAACCACACTGCCCCTGGGTTTCAATTGTGGTTTTATTTCCACCTTTGCATGTGAGTGGTCCACTGGGGTTTGCTCCTGAGCCTGCCCTGGAGGACTTGGGTCTGTCCCAGTGAGGGCCAGGTGTGGAAGTGGTTCTGCTGCTTGGGTTGCATGGGTTCTGGCAGCACTGGGTACTCAGCAGAGTTGGTGGTTAGGGAAGCAGGAAATATAGTGCTCTAGAAGGGCATGGCAACCAGGATTGCCCAATATGCTCCAGTATTCTTGCCTGGAGAACCCCCCTGACAGAGAAGCCTGGCCTCTCACCGTCCACAGGGTTGCAAAGAGTTGGACACGACTGGAGTAACCCTGCGTGCATAGACACAAAACATTTTTTGCCTGTGGCAGCTCTGACCCAATGAGGGTTGAGGGCGAAGGTGGCGCAGGTGCTTGGCTTGTGGAGATCCTGGTGGCACCAAGTGTGCAGGGACATGGACTGTCTCCACTGCAGGAGTTATGGCCCTATCAGAGTCTTTTCCAAGCCTCTTGTGATCAGAAGGCCTCTTTGGCCAGTTATTTTTCTGTAGCTCCTCTTGTTCAGGTACTTAGAGGGGTCCTTCTCTGTTGTGCCACGCATCAGGTACATAGAGGGGTGCCCCTGGCTTTGGTCCTGTGCTGTAGATTGGCGCATCAGGCACTTACAGGGGCACCTTGGGTGGGGTCCTACTCTGTAGTTCACTGTGTCAGGTGTTTCATGGGCCAGCCTCTCTACTGTTCAGCTGCTGATGGCTGGTGTGTGGGGAGAGAGAGGCTATGGTGATGGCTCCATCCCTACGTGTGACTCAGCAGTCTCGCCCTGCTTGCATGGCTGCCTCGCTCTCCTCCACAGGCATTTTCCACCACAATCTCCTCCCTCCCCTCCTCTCGATCTCTCTCTCCACAGTCAACAGCAGCCCTCGCCCTGGGATTGCTGCACAATCCCTAAACTCCAGCTCCCAGCTGCTGCACCTTCCAGGGGACCTGCATCCCTGTCCGGGGTATGTATGACTACAGCAAGGACTGTCTTGATTCTCATCCCATTTAGGTTGCCACAGATCAGCTGTTTCACTCACAGCCTTAAATGTTTCTCCTCTGACTCAGACAATTGCCCGGATGTGGGGATCGGATTCCTGCTTCAGTTCCTCCACCCACCAAGAGCACGTCCATCCTAGAAACAGCCCTGTCTTTCCCCCTAGTTCCTTTGTCCTGCCAAGTTTTGCGTGGGTCTACGTATTCTTTTCCACTGGTCAGGTACTCCTGTCTGTTCTCAGCTGGGGTTCTGCATCCACTTCTGTGTCTGAAGTTGTATTCCTGATGTATCTGTGGAGAGAGATGTACTACACGTCCACCTATTCCTCTGCCATCTTGTTCCACCTGCCTTAAGATTTTTTTTTTCGCTTTAGATTTTTAATGAGAATATGTGGGGTACCTTTTAGCCACCCCACCTGATCCAAGGTACCCAAATGTATAGGGAATATAATTGACAACTTCATGATTTAGTATCACAATATACCCACGGTATTTGTTTTGAATTTGGATTATATGGCATGGTATTATAACTCCAAATAGGCATTTAAAAAGGAAGAATACAAACAATAACAAAATCTTCATTAAAACCCTTTTTATCTCTTCTTAATATTTTGCCTTCTAAAATTTAAATGCATAAGAATAAGTGACATTCTTATTACATGTTAAACTTCTGGATAATCTAGATATCCATGTAAAAAGGTGTGTTGGAAATGAATAGCTCTTAAATCTGTCAAGAGAACAGATTATAACTCCATAGTTGGTAATTAACTATTTGATTTGTTCGCAGCATCAAAGATTTGTTCACAGCATTTGTTAGTCAAGGTCAAACATAATGCTATGTACGAGGGCATTACTGAGTGTGTAACAACAGCTCATAATTCAAGTCTTCATGGAGTGTTAAAGTGCTACCTGAAACATGGAACATGTGATATTTTGAAAATATTTTGCAGGAGGAAGCTGTTTGTTTAGATTCTGAGGTAGATGAACATATTAACTGGTTCCAGCAAGAATATGTGAAAACAGAGAAGGACTGGAGAGAAATTGATAAGAGGATGAGCCAGACTTTGGAAATAAGAAGAAAGTTGATTGGCAGCAGAACACCTCTGAAGGACATTCTTAAAATGTTTCCTTTCCTGCAATGCCCTTACCAGGTATCTGTATTTACCTATAATACTCTGTTAGTGTGTTCAAATGGACTTTTCTGTCTTTCTTCTTGAGCGGAAACAGGACTGTGTAGCAAGATGATGGGTGTGAATCTCAGTAGAATGTGTGAGGTCCAAGGGGCTACGACGAGGAGCATTTGGTAAGAATTTCTGGAATCATTCTGATAACACGCACTGGCTGACATCAGATTGAAGAGTCGCCACGTGGTGCCCCAAGGCACCACCCCCCTGCTTTGGGGGACTTTGACAGTGGGAAACATTTTCCCTTTGCACGAATCAAGAGAGTTTATTGGGGTGCTGTTAGCCTGCAGCATTACTCACAATCTAGTTCCTTTATCATCCCAAATTATTCCATAAAGTGAAAGTGAAAGTCATTCAGTCGTGTCCTATTGTTTGTGATCCCATGGACTGTAGCCTGGCAGGCTCCTCTGTCCGTGGAATTCTCCAGACAAGAATACTGGAGTGGGTAGCCATTCCCTTCTCCAGGGGAATCTTCCCAACCCAGGGATTGAATCCAGTTTTCCCACATTGCAGATATATTCTTTAAGTGGTCTTAAAATATATGAAATTTTTATGGGTAAATCAAACATCCTTCCATTTAGTTTTTTTAAGATGGCCATTAAAGGTCTCATTATAATTTTACTGTAATTTTGGCTGTAGTATATAATGAAAGATTCATCAGAGTTTTATCTGAGAATGCATTTCATGAAGGAATGCTATGGGTGCAAGAAACCAAATGAAATGAAAAGTTTTACAGGCTTTTCTCCCCCCCCCCCTCAAAAAAACACCAAAATAAGAATTTTTCTGCATCTTTTATTTTAATAATCACGTCTACAGAGAACATCTGTATGTTTATTACATAGCAGGCATGTTCTTAGTGCTTTACATGGATTATTTTAGTTAATTCATTTTCAGCAACCCTACCTTATTTATCACTTGATTCTCTTTCAGTTGCTAGAAAAAGCAATATCTGGTAGACTCTTAACTGTGTTAACTGACACATGTATAAAATATACTTTTAAAGCAAAAATTGTTAAACCAATAGTCTAAAATGTTAGAAAGTGAAAAAGTGAAAGTCAAAGCCGCTCAGTCGTGTCTGATTCTTTGTGACCTCATGGACTGTACAGACCATGGAATTCTCCAGGCCAAGATACTAGAGTGGGTAGCCTTTCCCTTTTCCAGGGGACCTACCCAACCCAGGGATTGAACCCAGGTCTCCCACACTGCAGACAGATTCTTTACCAGCTGAGCCACAAGGGAAGCCCAAGAATGGGTAGACTATCCTTTCTCTGGTGGATCTTCCTGACCCAGGGATTGAACCAGGATCTCCTGCATTGTAGGCAGATTCTTTACCAGTTAAGCTAAGCAGGTTCTAAACATTGTGGTAGTTCCCAAAGTACCTAGCAGAGTACAGTGTGTGAAATACAAGTGAAATACTGATCTTTTTAAATGCTAAATGAGTCAGTAGATGGTTGATTGAGGCAAGAATCATTGGTGAATGCTAAATCTTGCAGATGAAAATTACAGTAGGAACAAGATATTTACATCAGCTCAAGGGATCGCCCCATAAAATACATACAACTATATTTTAATTAACAATTATTATATATATATGAATTAACCTGGAAGATTCCATTTTAACCAAGTGATCAGTTACTATCTTCAATAATGGGACCAACGACCATCCTCCTGATGGAGAAGTGCCAGCATTCTTGCTAAAAATATAAATAAATCATGAAGAAACATCATATGAACCTGGAATGAGGGGTTGTTCTCCCAAGTAAAAGTTAAGGAATTTAAGGAAAACCGAGATGCTGTTTCAGACTGAAAGAGACCAAAGAAACATGTCTAAATCTCACGTGTTCCTAGATTAAATCTGAGATTTGTAAAGAGTATGATTGCAACAACTGGAAAGTTTAAACAGGGTCTGTGGATTAGATTTTCCTGATTTTGACAGTTATGCTGTGCTTATGTAGGATAAGTGTTCTTGTATTTCTGAAGTACAAGGAATAATAATATGCAATGAAGAATTAAGGGTTAAGAGGGCATCCTGTCTACAGCTTATTTTCAAATCAGTCAGAAATGTTAGCCTTGGGCAAAGTTGCATGAAGGCCATTTGTGACCTCTATTTACTCTCTCTGCAACTTTAATGTCAACCTGAAATTCTTTTTTTTTAATTCCTAGGTTCTGCAGCCAAGAAAGTGGACTCTCTACCCTCCTTATGTTTCACTTCACATCTCCCTGCTCTCTGAGAGAGTTTCTTTTTAGGCTATTAATACAGATTAGTCCCCACTGAAGGTTGCCTGATAGCAGAGTTGCTATGCCTTTATGAAGATGTGCATTCCAGTTTTCTGATAACTTTCAGACCTAATCTTTGGGCAATTTATGATCCATCAAAACATTCGAGAAGCAATGAGACCCAGTGGGCAGTATATAACTGTTTTTTATAGAGTTTTAGGGAAAGTGATGACTACATAATTCCTTTCAGTGTGGGTGTTGAAGAGTTTTATAATGTCACTCTGTCAAAAAATATATATATATATTGGGAGGGAGTGGTGGTGGAATTCTCCCAAGAGAAGAATTTAGGCGGTAGCAGGAAAAAGTGATTCTGAGTAAAGAGGTTTCCATACAGGTTAACTGGTTTTGCTTTCATCTCCTAGTCGAATCTCGTACATTTAGATTGTTTTTCATCCTTTATTTCTGTGATGTTACAATGTCTCTAAAGCTCTTTTCCCTTTAGCATAATAGGGTTAGGGAGTTTTTCAAGGTTTGCTTCCTAAAATCGGATAGATTTCTTCTCGTGCCTCTTCCTGGAGTGCCAAAATAACAACGTAGTAAAGAAGTGTAAGATCCTAGAATCTTGGCTGGGTAACACAGACAGCCAAAATATTCATTGCTTTCATTGTGGAGGGATTTCTTTTTTCTTTACTCTTTCCCCCCAATTACTTTGTTACCCTCATTTGCTTGAGTCTGTATCCAGATTTAGTTCTGCAAGCTTAGATGTTTGTCATGTCCACTACTTATCTTTTTCTGTTCACTTCAGGCTTCCACTCTTTTCTCCTCCTCTGTCTTAAGTCTACTTCTCCATTAAAACTAATCAAATATCTAGTCATATAAACTAGCATTCAAAGCTTAATGTAATTCTACAGAGTAACTTAATTCCTTGCAGTCCATAGGTTAGCTTCTCTTGTGATCTTTTTCTTTTTTCAGCTCTTCAGAGAATTCCAACTTCTTACAAGAACAGATATTTATAAGAAAATAAAGCACATTTTGGAATCCTATTCAGAAAATATACTGGCTTCTCTTTCTTTGGTGGACAACCCAATCAATATTGCATTGCAAGAAAAGATGCAACAGCATACAGATGAAGACATGTTGAAACGTTAGTAAACCTGGGGGATAGGGTGATCTGGTCTCAGTTACCTGTATAATTCAGGGTAATTAGGAAAGCTATATTTTGTAGAATTTAGTGAAAAAATATGCGAGGAAGAAAAAATAATTTCTCAAATAGAAGGAGCTTAAGAATAGATTTTAAAAGTACATGTGATATTATAATATTATATTTAGGAAACTAGTAACCTGTTAATTTCATATAGAAGGTAATTTACAGACCACAGGTTAAGTACACTGAAATCATTCTGGCAGATGGACAGAGAGTACAGAAATCTTACCTCCTCTTGGCTGTGACATGGAGGGCAGAAGAGGAGATCTTGAATGTTTACTACAAGGGAATGTTGTTTTTTTAAAAAAAAAAACTAGGGAACTAAGATCTAAGAAAGCTAATTTGTTCTTTAGAAGGTAAGTAACAGCAACAAAAAACCCACACATTTTAATACTGGCTTTACTTACATTTACTTGGACTGGTCATGTTTGCTTTGACAGATATGAAGATGACAGCCACTTGTTTACTCCTACCAGATATTTTTGGGGAGGATTCCAGCCTTTTTGTCATTGTGAATGACAAGGTATGCAGTATGTCGGTGATCATTGGATTGATATTTAATACAGTGTATTGAAGCAGAATGGTGGCCTATTTTAAAGTTATGTTTTGTCATAGTTACAAATATGCTAAATTGTAACAAGTGCACTTATTGTAGTATTATGGTTAAATTGAGGCACATTGTGTTACTGAGCTTTTTTACGTACCATGGGGTAGTGACTGTAACCTTTTTTATTCAGGTGCAAGTGTCCACGCCTGTGTTAGAAGTTAAGAACCCTTTCAACATGGATGTCTGTGAATTTTCTTTGTATTTAGAAAAAGAGAGGCTCACAAAGGTGGATGACTGTGTTACGGCCTTGGCTGCTCTCATAGCTTCCTTCCATGTGTTTGGGATTGAGTGTCCAAAAAGACTGTCTCAAACCCTCAACTTCCTTGAGACACTGATTTTTGATGTGCACAGTCCATATTCTCCTTCTATGAAAGAAAAGGAAAAGGAAGTAGGATTTCAACATCCAGTCACTTAACAGCATGCCAAGTATTTAAGCAGAATGGATCTCTGGGGTGGCTGAAACTATTAACCGTTGTTTTGATTTAGTAGAGGTAGGTATTAATATTAGAAAAATCATCTTGTCCCTGAGATTCAAATGAATATTAATGCCTTCTACCTTTACACTTTGACACAAGTTCTTTATTGAAATTCTGTAATAAAATATGACTTAAAGAGCTGTTTATTTCGAGTTTTAAGAAATTCCAATCCAAGTTAACACTTTCAAGGGGGCATTAGTTCTTAAAAGACACTATGCTTCACATTTTCTTAAAGTCCTTCAGATTAGGGTATGACTTGAATGTAAGGCAATATGTCCACTTTTGAAAGACTTAATGCTTAGGAGTGCCGGAGAATTGATGCTTTTGAACTGTGGAGCTGGAGAAGACTCTTGAGAGTCCATTGGACTGCAAGGAGAGCCAACCAGTCAATCCTAAAGGAGATCAGTCCTGAATATTCATTGAAAGTGCTGATGCTGAAGCTGAAGCTCCAATACTTAAGCCACCTGACGCAAAGAACCAACTCATTGGAAAAACCCTGATGCTAGGAAAGACTGAAGGCCGGAGGAGAAGGGGATGACAAAGGGTGAGATGGTTGGATCACATCACTGACTCGATGGACATGAGTTTGAGTAAGCTCTGGGAGTTGGTGATGGACAGGGAAGCTTGGCGTGCTGCCGTCCATGGGGTCACAAAGAGTCAGACACAACTGAGTGACTGAGCTGAACCGAATGCCCAGGAGCTGCACATTTGTAGCCTGTGATTCTGTCTCTTTGGTGTGAGCATTGTTTGGAAGCATTTTGCACTTGAGCATTTTAAGATGTACAGGTGGTGCTAGTGGTAAATCCCGCCCCACCCTGCCAACGCAGGAGACACAGCTAAGAGACAAAGGTTCAATTCCTGGGTCAGGAAGATCCCCTGGAGGAGGGAATGACAACCCACTCCAGTATTCTTGCCTGGAGAATCGCCGTGGACAGAGGAGCCTGGTGGGCTACGGCCCACAGGGGCGCAGAGTCGGAGGCTAGTGAACGGATTTAGCATGGCACACAAATCCCCAGGTCCTCCTTCTGCCTGCTGAGCTTCCCTGCAGGGGGTTTAGGTTTCCTTCCATCCCATCCGCTGAGAACTGTGGCTGTTCCTGAGGGCTCCTCACTGCTGGTGGTCTCTCTGGCACAGGTTTTGATCATTGGTGACCCATATTCCTCTTCCGCTGCTTCCCTCCCTCGAGATACAGTGATGTAGCTGGTTCTTGTCTCCCCACACGGTTTCTGGTTTTCCCTCGTTTTGACCTCCAGTGTTCTCATGTGTTTTGGTTGCCCCGTGGGCTAGTTTGGATCTGTAATAAGAACCTGGTTTTTCACTCCCAGAGACCCAGCTTACAGTTTCCAAGTTAAGCCCTTCCTAGATCAGCTCTCCAGTCTCTCTCAGGAGCTGTAGTTCTGTGCCTCATCCAGCCCAGAGTCCTACATTGTAATTTATCAAACATTATGGTTTTAAGGTACCCCTTGCTGTTATCATCACAGTCTTGACGTAACTTAGTTTTGAAAGAATTAATTGGTTTAATAGACTGAAGAATTTAAGTGTGTTAATACGGCATCACCATGCAATGGACATTTTCTGGGTTATTGCATCCAATTATTTAAGAAGGGTTCATATTATTGAAGAAATTTTTATAACACATCTCTAGAAATACTGAAAAATACTAGTATTTTTATCTCTGACTGTTCATTATAATGCTTAAGTCAGTGGGAAAAAATAAAATTTGAGATCAGCTGCCCACCTCTGCAATGATTATTCACTGCTTATATGAGAATGGACAGGCAAGAACAATTTGGTATATTTCTGCATAACTAGTCTCTATTTTACAGTTTCCATTTCTTCCCTTTCACTACAATGTGCTTTTAGTTCCTTATAAAGTTTCTTTTATTTCTACCAATTATTCCCTCCCCACTCCCACTTTTTAAGTTTCACAATCTTATTCCTCTTCTCCAGAATGAATTTATGAAGTTCTAAGAGTCCTTTTCCTTGGAGGTCCACAATCTCTATGGCTGGCCTTTTTTATTTTTTCTTCTTTTACTTTGGGTTGGCCTATAGTTGATTAATAATGTATTAGTTTCAGGTGTACAGCCAAGTAATTCAGTTATACATATCCATGTATCTATTCATTTCAAATTATTTTCCCACTTAGGTTATTATAGAATATTGAGCAGAGTTCCCTGTGCTATACAGTAGGACCTTGTTGGTTAACTTTTTTCTAATATTATTTTTTTAAAATAAATTTAATAAATGTAATTTACTTTACAATATTGTATTGGTTTTGCCATACATCAACATGAATCCACCACAGGAATACACATATTCCCCATCCTGAACCCGCCCTCCCTCCTCCCTCCCCGTACCATCCCTCTGGGTCATCCCAGTGCACTGTGTACACATCAATCCCGAACTCCCAATTTATCTCTCCCTTCACCTTTCTCCTTTGGTAACCATAAATTTTCTTTCTATGAGTTTTGTTTTGTAAATATGTTTCATNATCACGGCTTTTGATGAGATCAACTGAATCTGTCTCAGAACCTCAGAGAAGGTTTAGTTGAGGAACAGGCTTGAGAAGGAATAGAAGCATTCAAGACAAAATGGGAAGCAGGACATGGACAGCAAGAGGAAATAGTACATGTAAATCACTTGAAACATAAGAGAACATTTAAAAATCAGAAAGTCACAAGTAAGTACATGTGATGAAGAACCTAGAAAAGAAGAGGAAGTCTTAGAGATCATGCTGAGAAATTTGGACTCTATACCACGAGCGATTAGAAGTTTTGGGAGGTTTTAATCATGAAAAAAAACTTCATTTACTCAACAAATATTTGAGTGCTTATTTTTCCCGGGAAGTAATCCTATTCATAAATTAGAATAATTTCAGAAAATAATATAGAAGACAGACCAGAAAAGAAAAAGACTAGAGGCTATTTCAAAACATCGAGGTGAAAATAATGAGACACAATTGAGAAACAGACTAAAGCTATTTCACTATTGGATTAACTATTGTCAGAGGGTAAAATGATTGTGAAGATGATTTTAGTAGCTATCTCTTCTCATCTTTCTCTCCCCTACCTGTGTGCATACATACTCAGTCACTCAGTTTGGTCTGACTCTTTGTGACCCTATGATCTGTAGCCTGCCAGGCTTCTCTGTCTATGGGATTTCCCAGACAAGAATACTGGAGTGGGTTGCCACTTAGTTCTCCAGTCATTTCAGCTGTGTCCAGCTCTGTGAGACCCCAAAGATGGCAGCCCATCAGGCTCCCCTGTCCCTGAGATTCTCCAGGCAAGAGTACTGGAGTGGGTTTCCATTTCCTTCTCCAATGCATGAAAGTGAAAAGTTAAAGTGAAGTCTCTCAGTCGTGTCCGACTCTTAGCGACCCCATGGACTGCAGCCCTCCAGGCTCCTCCGTCCATGGGATTTTCCAGGCAAGAGTACTGGAGTGGGGTGCCATTGCCTTATCTGATGCTACTAACACTTTAATTCACATCTCCCCCCACTCTTTTCTTATTTTCTTCACATTTCACAAACATTCATGTAGAAGGGTAGGTATGAGGAGACAGGCAAAGTAGTTCAAGTAATTGTGTTCTATCATAAGACAGGGTTAATTTTTCAAAAATCTTTATCCATGCTCCCAGGACCCAGGTTCTGTGGTTCATAGTAGAAAATAGATTTCTAATTTTCTTATTAGACTTTATGTTTTAGAGCTCTTTAGGTTCAGAGTAAAATGGAGTGGCAGGTATAGAGATTTCTCATATGCCCAAACACTTGCATAGCCTCCTGCATTATCAACATCCCCCACAGTGTGTACATTTGTTGCCATGGATGAACCTACATAGATACATCATTTCTTCCAAAGTCTTCAGTTTGCATTTGAATTCACTCTTGGGGTTGCATATTCTATGTGTTTCAACAAATGTGTCTGACGTATATCCAAAATTGTAGCATCATACAGAGTAGTCTCACTGTTACAGAAATCTGTGCTCAACCTATTCATCCCACCTGACAACTACTGATCTTTTTACTGTCTCATTGTTTGTCTTTTCCAGAATGCCATAGATCTGGAGACATACACTGTGTGGCATTTTCAGATTGGCTTATTTCACTCTGTAACATAAAGTTTTCCCTATTTCTTTTGCTAATTTATCTTCAAGAAGGTTTTATTTGGAAGCTTATACAAACACAATATTTCATATCATTAATATGTTTATATTCTTTTTCTCATTATAACGAGATAGTTTAAAACCATTTTTTTATTAAATACCATGTGATTGCCTTCAAAGTCCATTTAATTTATTCCTGTGTGCTATAAAAATATTATCATTTCTATGAATTTCATAATGTGAAAAAGGGTTGAGAAGTANATATTCTTTTTCTCATTATAACGAGATAGTTTAAAACCATTTTTTTATTAAATACCATGTGATTGCCTTCAAAGTCCATTTAATTTATTCCTGTGTGCTATAAAAATATTATCATTTTTATGAATTTCATAATGTGAGAAAGGGTTGAGAAGTACTACTTTAAACTTCAGATGAGGATTTTAAACCTGGGGCTTCTCGATAGATTTCAGTGGGTGGGTAAAATATGCAAGTGCCTGTTTTCCTGGAGAGATGGTCAGTAGTCCTTATCAGATTCTTCCATGTCCTTTCATGACTTAATAACTCATTTCTTTTTAGCTCAAAATAGTATGCCATTGTCAGGCTATACCACTGAACACTGTCTACTTTATCCATTAAAAGAGTTACTGTTAATTGTAGTCATTTAAAATTCTTCACCTGATAAGTCCAACATTTCTGCCACATTAGAATCTGGTTCTAATGCTCCTTCTGCCTTTTAACACTGTTGGTTTTTGTCTTTTGATATGCCTTGTAATTTTTCTCAGTAGCTGGATATGATGTATAAGATTAAAGAATCTGTTGTGAATCAGACTTTAGTAATGTGGTAGGGAAGTGTGGGGGGAACAGAAGTGTTCTTCAGTCATATGATTAGGTCTCAGTCTTTTAGTGAACCTGTGTGCTGGACTATGAACTTCTAAGCGCTTTTCAGAAGCCACACCCTACCGCCCTTCAGGTATGATTGGATAGCCAGGGTAGATGGGAACTGTCTATTTCCATTTCCAGGTGGCTCACATGATAAGGAATCCACCTGGCAATGCAGACGAGACATAGGTTCTCTCCCTGGGTCAAGAAGATCCTCTGGAAGAGGAAATGGCAACCCACTCCAGTATTCTTGACTGAAAAATCCCATAGACAGAGGAGACTACAGGCTACAGTCCATGGTGTTGCAAAGAGCTGGACTGAGCAGCTGAGCATGCACGTACACTACCCCCAGGTCAGTTAGGCCCTGATGAAACCAAAGCAGGTGAACTCTGGTTAAATAGTTTCTCCTGAGGGCAAACCTTACTAAAGAAGAAAATATGGTGTGCTTGATTTCATGATGGTTCCTTTTCTCTTTACTCTGCCGGAAGCACCAGACTTTTCTTTACTTTCTGTGATAACCTGGTGGAGCTCCAGGAGGTAAAACACAAATTGTAAGGGCCCATTGATGCCTGGGTCCCTCTGGAGGTTTTAACTCTCAGAATTGCACACATTAGTCATTCCACAGTTCATCAATTATAGTTCAGAGTTTCCTACCTTGGAGCACTGGTTCCCATGGAAGTTTCTGGTGCAGGAAGTCGTGATTCCTTTTTGGAGCCAGCAGTTTGCTCTGTGGTCTTACTTGTCTCAGGGATCTAAGAAGAGTGGTTGGCTTTTCAGTTTATTCAGCTTTTACTTGTTAGGATGGATTGGCAATGTCTACACTTCCTACATGCTAGACCAGAAATGAAGAGGTCTCTGACAATAGACTTTTTTTCTATTAATTTTATTAAGCAATGTATGAGAAGTAAGTACCTAGAAATAACTGTATAATTCAATGTTATTTGACATTCTTAACCCCTACAAATTCCTAATTATTTCAGAGGGTGAGGTCATATCATGAGTCATATCATTTTTATTGTTTTTACTGACTTTTCCCTTCATCTTCTTACAAAAGATCACACTACTATCTCATGGCCTTTCTTGGGAAATACAGTGTAGGCCTCTCATCTTACTGCTGTCTCTCCATCAACAAATGGCACCAAAAACCTTGGGAAATGGAGTTTTCTCCACTTTGTTACTCACCTGATATTTTATAGTTTAAGGGCCAGAACTTTACTATACTGTGGAGTTAGAAGAAAAAAGAAATGTGTGGTGACATTGTATTATAGGATTGCAAAAGTTTTTGGTAAGGTTGTAATTTGAGAAAAGAGTTTCTAGACCTATTAGAGGCATGCAGAGTTTGCAAGAATATGTTGAAGAATTCTCTGTCTCTTCATACCCATGTGCCCATAATTTGTTTAGTACAGTGCTTGACACTTAGGAACCCTCAGATGTTGGTGTATACCAAACGACATGCTAAGTGCTAGAGAATGACCTTCAACTAGTGCAGCAGGACTATCTTGTTTATTCTTTTATACTCATAAAACTGACAAAGGCTGACACATAGGGAGGGTACCCTGGAGTTCATACTGGAGAATTCTATAACATCAATTTATGAAGAAGATATTTGTTTTTCTATTTGTATAATTCTAGCAATTCCGTTTAAACCATGGATGCAGATAGTCCCACACTATAATCTACTTTATTAGGATTATTAACTTGCAGGTGGATGTATGATCTGAAAACACTTCCCCTCAGTCTTTGGGCAAAAAGTTTTAATGTTCCTTGTCACAAGATCAGACGTTTTTATCTGGATATAGCCATTCAAGGATTTTTCTTTCCCAAGGTCTTAACCTGGGATTCAATATTAAGTTTTGTATACTGAAGGCTGACAACCAAGGAACCACCTGCTACAGCTCTGGGGCTCTTTATTCAAAGTTGTATTAGAACAGATGTTTCTGATAACAACAGTATCTTTCCTTTTGGTAGTGAAGGCAGAAACCCTTATCTAGAATTATCATAAGTCAAGCTTCCCTGGTGGCTCAGTGGTAAAGAATCCGTCTGCCAAGCAGGAGTCCTGGGTTCAGTACCTGGGTTGGGAAGATCCCCCCCTGGAGAAGTAAATGACTACCCAAGCTCCAATATTCTTGCCAGGGAAATCCCATGGACAGAAGAGCCTGGTGGGCTATAGTCCATGGGGTCACAAAAGAGTCAGACGTGACCTAGCAACTAAATGACAACAATCACACATCAAAATAATTTTTGGTTAATTTATACATGAGCACTGGAGGAGGAAATGGCAAGCCACTCCAGTATTCTTGCCTGGAGAACCCCATGGATGGAGGAGCCTGGCTGGCCATTGTCTATGGGGTCACAGAGAGTCGGATACGACTGAAGTAACTAAGCACAGCACGGCATACCTGAGCACATAAGAAAAAATAAACACAACTGTTCTCTTCCAAGTAGAACTTGGTGGAGAGGGGTGGGCTAAGTCCCAATTATCACCACTACCACCGGCAACAAACTTCTTCCCACTCCTACTGCTATCTGTACTAATTTGGTACTTACTGCCTTATCTTTTATTATCCCTTAATAGCTCAAACATTTGTTTCTTTGACTTTATTGGGAATAAGCGATGAATAAGATTCACTTGGTATTCTCTCTTTGCAAGCTGAGAAAATTATCGCTAAGTGGCTGGAAATGTCAAAACCAAGTAAATGTGCTTCGATCGCTCACATATCCAAATATTCAATACATATAACAGATGAAGGGAGGCACAGAGTTCAAACTTTTCCCACCCTTCATGAGGGTGTATAAAGAAAAGAGGTTTAACAAAACATCATCACACAGTTTCTGGAATTAAAAGAACTGGGCTGTTTGCCACACCCCACAGCTTGGAATGTAGACAATCAGGATTTAGGATGTTTAAGACTCCAACCAAATTAAAATGATGCAAATCATTGCCTCAGATGGTGGAGAATGCCTGTCCTCCTCCTACGCAAAATGCCTGGGAAACAGGAAATACAAGTTCAATGAGGATGGCCTTTCTGTGGTAGAAAAGTAATCGCCATGTGCCAGAGACAGTGAGTGAACAGTACTGATATTTCTATGATCAAAGGATACTTAGCTTTGCCATTGTGACAGCTACTTGACTGCTTCCTTGCCAATCAACACAAGTTAATATGTTCATGGTGACTGAACAATCACAATGGAAACACTTGCTTTTGATCCCTGCTACGGTGGATAAAAGAGCCAAGATATGTCCAGGGTGGAAGTAATTCAGAGTTCTCTCAGAGGCATGTACAAATTAGCAACACTGAAGTGCACTTTAGTCAATGTGGGAATTATGCTGGACAAAAAGATACCAGAAGTTTTAGTGCTTATTGCCTTTTAGCACTGTTTAGTGTCCTATTAGGGGATAATTTCCCACACGGTGTGATCTTGTTTGTAGGCGGCATTTTATTTCCTGCTACATAGAACACAGAGAACAGGGCACACCCTGGCCCTTAGGAAGTGATAATGATTTAATCCTTTCAATTGGATTTTTCAAACATGACCTGGACTGTATTCAGTGATTCAAACAAGGATAGGGACAATTTACTCTGAGCATTAGCGCCCATATCTGAGCCACAGTGAAATGCTAAGAGATGCTCTTTCAGAAGTGCCTTCTATCAATATAGTTACTCCAGATATCATATATTTAGACAGACATCAGTTCAGTTCGGTTCAGTTCAGTCGCTCAGTCATGTTTGACTCTTTGTGACCCCATGAATTGCAGCACGCCAGGCCTCCCTGTCCATCACCAACTCCCGGAGTTTACTCAGACTCACGTCCATTGAGTCCGTGATGCCATCCAGCCATCTCATCCTCTGTCGTCCCCTTCTCCTCCTGCCCCCAATCCCTCCCATCTTCAGAGTCTTTCCAATAGATATTCTTAAATATACATATCCTTTAACATGTATATATTCTTAAATACATATGTATCCTTAAACACACATGTATTCTTAAATGTCTTTCTCCTTATTTTATTTTCTATCTATGTATCTATCTATCTATCATCTTAAGCTAGCCACAAGGTATTTCTGTTACTTATTGTAAGACAATGTCCTAATTGATACAGAGTATAGATAAACACACAGAAAATATCCCAGGGGAAATATGGAGAAATGGGATTGATAATCTGGTCTAGATAAATGCAAAATCCTGTAATATTCTGTCATGGGAATTTAGATCAGTTCAGTTCAGTTGCTCAGTCGTGTTTGACTCTTCACGACCCCATGAATTTCAGCACGCCAGGCCTCCCTGTCCATCACCAACTCCCGGAGTTCACTCAGACTCACGTCCATCAAGTCAGTGATGCCATCCAGCCATCTCATCCTCTGTCGTCCCCTTTTCCTCCTGCCCCCAATCCCTTCCAGCATCAGGGTCTTTTCCAATGAATCAACTCTTCACACGAGGTGGCCAAAGTATTGGAGTTTCAGCTTCAGCATCAGTCCTTCCAAAGAAATCCCAGGGTTGATCTCCTTTAGAATGGACTGGTTGGATCTCCTTGCAGTCCAAGGGATTCTCAAGAGTTGAGTAATCTATGGTAAAAGAGTTGTGAAACTGCTAATTCCAACATCCTGTGTTCATTTGGGAACAAGCTCTGGGAGACAGCACGGTGGCCACCAAAGTGTAAACAGCAAGCCTTCAGGGCTCATGGTGCCATGGATCCTTCTGATAGAATTAAACGGTTGAAGAAAGGGAATGACAAATTCAAATATCTAAATTTGGGAACTAGAAATAGATATTTATTTGTTTTTTATCCACCTTCCACTAAGCATCCTCTGCTCTCAGATTCCCTTTGCCTGTCTGATGGTTCTTTCTGAGTTGTTTAAAGATTTTTCGGTTACCATGTCACCTTAGTGATTTCCTCAAAGAGGAAGTTCATTATCCTCATGTCTCACCCCATCCCAACCTCATTCAGACCTGCTACTAGAGTTAGGTATCAGCGTAATGAAGGAGATAAACTACAGATAAAACCTTGCAGGTTCGGTTGCAGTCATGCACCTGACAAGGAATCAAAGCTTTGTTGATTTATATTGGAAAAAATCTGGAGGACATGTACAAAAACAGAGCTTAGCGTGCTCAGTCAAGACTGAAACATTTTTAGATCATTGGAATCAGTTGCTAAGATAAAATTCTCTCTTATCATCCTGTAAACATGGATTCTTACATAACTTTGTTAAAACTTAACGATTGTTTTGAAGAAACTAGTAGAGTTAATCATTATCTCCAAGTGACTATTATAAGGAAGCACATTTGAAAAATTACTAGTTTAATGGATCTTGTAATTTTGGACACTTTGTTAACTGTTCTCTTTTCAGTCCCTTCCTATCCTCCCCTGAGTTGCCTACATTTGGTTTTATTTTCCATCACAACTATCAGTGATATATTCAGTCTCACTAAGTTATGAAAAAAGCTTAAAGAATAGCCTTATGTGTACCTTTAAAATTCTTCCATCCCCTTCTCTGAAATCCAGGACTTTTCTTCCACCTGGCTACAGCAGGAGGAGAGAGCTGAGAGTGAAAATATCAAAATCCATCTTCATATACTCATATACACGTCTCTTCTAGACTGCTCCATTCCTAACTCACTTTTCTTTTCCAATAAATTAATTTCGTTTCCTTTCACTACTAAAAGTTGCCCTTGAAATGGTCCTAACACTTTTGATAAACTGTCCTTGATAATAATTCTCTGGGAACTGTTTTAGAGAATAGAAACATTTCTTTCCATAGATTGCAACATATGGCAATTTAATGTTTCTCAAAACAGAAAAAAATAATGGCAGTAGTTGTTTTCAACTATGAAAAAAAGAAAGAACAAACAGATAATCAGAGGTTTAAAAAAGTAATCTGCAAAGGGCCATAAGATACAGAAGTAAAATTTTTAAATTTACTCCAGGTAGAAAACATAAACTTTAATGTTAAGAAGTAGTATGGAAGCAACAGTAGGATAAGACTGAGAAAGGAAACATAGGAGAGTCAAAAGAACATATTCTCTTGGACAGTCTAAAAGAAGAATACATTATAAACGAATTGTGGTTGTTGATGTTCAGTCACTCAATGTTCAACCCTTTGCAACTCCATGGACTGCGGCACACCAGGTTTACCTGTCATTCATTCTCTTCTAGAGTTTGCTCAAACTCATGTACATTCACTCAGTGATGCCATCCAACCATTTCATCCTCTATCACCCCCTTCTCCTTCTTCCCTCAATCTTTCCCAGCATCAGGATCTTTTCCAGTGAGTCAGCTCTTCATATCAGGTGGCCAAAGTATTGGAGCTTCAGCTTCAGCATCAGTCCCTCCAATGAATATTCAGGGTTGATTTCCTTTAGGATTGAGTGGTTTGATTTCCTTGTTGTCCAAGGGACTCTTAAGAGTCTTCACGAGCACCACAGTTTGAAAGTATCAGTTCTTCAGTGCTCAGCCTTATTTATGGTCCAATTCTCACATCCATACAAGACTACTGGAAAAACCATAGCTTTGACTATATGGACCTTTGTAGACAAAGTGATGTCTCTGCTTTTTAATATGCTGTCTAGGTTTGTCATAGCTTTTCTTCCAAGGAACAAGCATCTCTAGCTGTTATTCACTTGTTTTAAAAAATACAAAGACATGATATTAACATATACTCTAAGAATGGGTGCTAGATATATCTGATAAATTTATACAAAGTATTTCAAATGAGTATGGGCAATTTACTGCATGTNTCATAGCTTTTCTTCCAAGGAACAAGCATCTCTAGCTGTTATTCACTTGTTTTAAAAAATACAAAGACATGATATTAACATATACTCTAAGAATGGGTGCTAGATATATCTGATAAATTTATACAAAGTATTTCAAATGAGTATGGGCAATTTACTGCATGTACCTTCATTCTGTAACTTAAAAGGTGTATTAATCAGAGTTCTCCAAAGAAACAGAATCAGTGGGGTGTATACAGAGGGAAAGACCTATTTTCAGGAATTGACTCCTATGGTTGCAGGACCTAGTAAGCCTGAAATCCATTGGATAAGACTGGAAAGCTAGAAATTCAGCTAAAAGTTGATGTTGCAATACTGTGTCTAAAGACTGGAAATTCAGGTAGAATTTCTATATTGCTTCTCAGAGACAGAATTCATTCTATTTTGGGAAAACAAACAAACAAAACACCTCCATCTTTGCTTTTAAGGTCTTTGACAAACTGGGGAAGGTTCACCCATATTCTGGAGGATAAACTATGCAAAGTCCACTGATTCAAATATTAGTTCATTTAAAAGGTACCTTCATGGCAACATTCAGACTATTGTTGGACCAAGAAACTGGGCAATATAGTCTAGCCAAGTTGACATTTGAAATTAACCATCATAGAAAGTTGGGAGAGAAAGAACAGTATGTATCTAATCTAGCAATAATTGCTTGCAGTTTTTTCTTTCAGGACCATTGTTTGCCATTGATTTTACTAAATGTTTGAAGTGACTTTGTATATCTTGGATACAGATTCCTGTCTAGTATGTTTATGAGACTGTTCAGGCATGGCAAATTTTACCAGGGAACATACTTGGATACATTAGGCCCATTCATTTCTGCAAGTCAGCATCTGGTGCTCATGCTTTGCTTACTCATTTAACACAGCATCCCACATATAAAAACAGTGTAAAAAACAGAGTGAACAAGTGCTTATTAAAATTATACAAATAAGAATTGTGTCTTCAAAAATGAAAGAATGAGAACATTTCGTTCTGACATATTGAGAATCAGAAAAATGAATTAAATAGGAAGACATCCTAGGATATTTTAAGTAGAGTAGCAGATTATAAGCCTACATATTGTCATGTGTTACAATTCATTTCTGTTGCTTAGCAGAGCCTGCTCTTAGTTATATCTGGAAACTATATGTCAAGAATTTCAAAGAGCATCATAAAAATCAAACCCCACCAAAACTAATGCACAAGACTGTATTGTATCTTCAGAAATTGGGTCTGCTTCTCTCTGATATGACTTTATAATTCATGTGCCACACAGAATTATTTTTGTTCTACATCTTACAATAAATCTCCACATACAATGAAATAGAAAAGTCATCTCAACAGATTGCTAAGTGAAGAAGATAGCAAAAGAAAGCCAATGAATAACTCATAGCTGGATTCCAATGAAAAGGTTTTATTTTTGCTTGCTTTTGTTTTGCTAATGAATAAAGATGCAATATTTTGCTCCGCAGTCTTTAGTGTGATAACTAAAATTCCTTTTGGCATCACACACCATTTTATATTTTCTCAGTAGTTCATGAAGTTCCTTTGTCTTTGAGATTCTGTCTGTTTCCAGTCTAAGGAGGACTCAGCTGAAAGGAAAATGAAATAAATTTTAAAACCCCAAAATTTATACTTTCTTTAGAGATACCAAGGGAACATTTCAGGCAAAGATGGGCTCAATAAAGGACATAGATGGTATGGACCTAACAGAAGCAGAAGATATTAAGAAGAGGTAGCAAGAATACACAGAACTGCACAAATAGGATCTTCATGACCCAGATAATCATGATGCTGTGATCACTCATCTAGAGCCAGACATCCTGGAATGTGAAGTNGAGTTGACTCATTGGAAAAGACTCTGATGCTGGGAGGGATTGGGGGCAGGAGGAGAAGGGGACGTCAGAGGATGAGATGGCTGGATGGCATCACTGACTCGATGGACGTGAGTCTGAGTGAACTCCGGGAGTTGGTAATGGACAGGGAGGCCTGGCGTGCTGCGAGTCATGGGGTCACAAAGAGTCGGACACGACTGAGTGACTGAACTGAACTGAACTGCTACTTTCTTTAAAATGTTGTGTTAGCTTCTGCTGTACAGTAGCATGAATCACCTATTGTCTACACAGTGGGAGAAGGAGAGAGTGGTACACATTGAGAGAATACTATTGACATATATACACCAAATAGTGAAAAATAGATAATTAACGAGAGACTGTGATATAGCATGGGGAGTTCAACTCGGTGTCCTGTGACGACTTAGAGGGGTGGAATAGCGGTCAAGTGGGATTTGGGGTGGGAAGGAGGTTCAAGAGAGAGGGGATATAAGTATACAAAATAAACTTTCTAAAATGCTAGTGGCTTGGGACGCAAATTTATTTCAGAGATTTAGCTGCTCTGAAGATGAACTGCAGCTTATGGATAGGCAGATTTACCTGAACTTGACATCAGAATGTAACTATTAGGATCCCAAACTAAAACATGTGCCTGGACTCCACCCTTGATGACTTTATCCTTGAGAGGCTCTCGAAAGTGCTGATCAGACTCTCAGCAGCTAATATCTCCAGAGGAAAATCTGTCCCCAAGTGTGGAGTCAACTTCCTTGGCTTTTTCCTTCTCTTGGATGTTGATCTGACAATTCTTCACTATCTTATGAGCTTTCCAGTGTAATCTAGCTAGTGGTTTTTATATTACGTCCAGATTTTCTCCTTTAATAGCCATGTTGGTTCAGAATTTGCAGCTCTAGTTACCAGAAGTAGAGTGCATCCCGTTTCTCAACTCTTTAATACTCCTCCCGGTCTCTCTTAAATTCAGATGTGCATGACGACCACCATATTGAAGTCCAAAGCCAGGTGTTACACAGTATAATTTATTTACTGTCGTGTGAATAATGTTGGTTTTAATCTTATTTATCTAATTTTGCTGAGGCCTAATTGTGCTTGTTTGGTGATTTCCTTTGAGCCTCTGGCTGAGGCTTTCTTTCAATTTGAAAAGCCTCCTTATCTTAAGATTAGCTATTCTTCTACCCATATGAGAAGGTTCAGCTCAAAATCAGTTCCATCTGTGCCTTCTTCCTCTACCTCTCCGTGGTTGCATCCTAATTTGAAATACTATTTTACTTATTCTCTGTCTGATACACATACTGTTTCTATTCACTCAGTGTTAGCAAGTTTGCTGGACAAGATAATCTTGTTTGCCACCCTGGATTGCAAATTCTCCTGAGATGGGATTTAAGCCCTTAGTATCTTCCTCTGAATGTATTTGAGTACTTCAGATACAATAGGGAGTCTAGCACTTGTTAGAGAGATTGCTTTGGCTATCTCATTGCAAGTTAGAGACTTTCTCTCTTTGGATCCCATGGAAACTTCTGAACATTACTTAATTCAGCGTGTTTCACTGAGAGAATTTTAACTGGGTATGTGATATTTTTTTCCAGTTTTTATTAGTTAAAATTTTTAATGCATATACAAATAAAACTTTAAACCCATGAGTTTACAAATATGGTTGTGGTAATGTGGACATCTTAAGTAACAAGCATGTTAATGAGGAAATAAAGGGAATCTGCAAAATTCCTAAAGACGGTAGGTAAACATGGTAGGCTGATTGCAAGATTAATTTTCTTCTGTTTGCAGTGTGACTTGGCAGCTCCTCCCAAGGTGTCCTTTTCCCCACCTTTTGACTCTGGACTGTCCTTTCAAGTTGTTTTGGCCAGCAAAACATGTGTGGCAGGAATGAGAAAAGGCCTCGGCTTCAGACACCTTGTATATTATTGCTCCCTTGAAATCTTGCTGAACAGTTAGAACAAGCAGGGGTAGATGTGCTAGATGGTGAAGCAGCAAATGAAGCAGCGCTAGGTCTCTCCAGCTATGAACCTCCTTGGTCAACCAGCTCTCAGATATCTTCTCAGTTCAGTTCAGTTCAGTTCAGACGCTCAGTCGTGTCCGACTCTTTGCAACCCCATGAATCGCAGCACGCCAGGCCTCCCTGTCCATCACCAACTCCCGGAGTTCACTCAGACTCACATCCATCCAGTTGGTGATGCCATCCAGCCATCTCATCCTCTGTCGACCCCTTCTCCTCCTGCCTTTTCTAGTTAGCTACAAATGCTTAAGTGAGCTAGCCAAGATCAGCCACAACTGGCTCAAATTGATAAAACCATCCAGCTGACCCAAAGATCAGGAGTGGTGGTGGTGGAGGAAAAGATCATATACCACTGAGGTTTTGTTAAGAGGTACTATTGTGAGGATGGATAATGAATATAGAGCATGACCAAAAGCTGGGAAATACTAAATATGTACTTTACAAAACTATTGTCTTTGAGCTTTTGTTATGTTTTTCATAACAGAGCATGATTCAGAATCAATTCCAGAACAAGCCGTGGGAGAACAATAGACTAAGGAATTTTTTTCTCCAGTGTAACTGAAATAAGTAAATGTTAGAGTCTATTTCTTCTGCTTTTCTTCCTTGTAGAACTTTTTTCCAAGTATCTTTTTTTTTTTTAACCATTCCTCTTAGATTCTAAAACAGTGGATAGGTAGGGAAGGAAAACGAATGAGGTTTAAAGATACCATCTATCAAAGGGCAAGAAGAATTCTAGTCAAAATTGCTTTAATAAATTTATTTTCAATTTCATATTTTGTTTTTTAGAACAGTTTTAGATTTACAGAAAAAAATTACAAGGGCAGTGTCGAGTGCTCTTATACACTCCACACCCAGTTTTCCCTATTAATAACATCTTAGTATGGTACACATATTAAAGATGAATGGATTAACACATTATTATTAACCTGAGGTCTCTATTCAGATTTTCTTACATTTTACTAAATGTCCTCTTTCAGTTACAGGATCCCACCTAGGATAACACATTATATTTAATCTTCATGTCTCCTTGGAATTTGCATTAATAAATATTTGCTAATCTCCTTAACTGCTTAAAAGTTTTGAGTCCAACTATGATTGGCCAGTAGTCCAAGGCCTTCTGCTTTCAAAGAGCTGAACTATTGTTTCTCTCTTTAGCCAGGTCAATCTTCTTGAAGGAAGTCCTATATTTACATTTCAGAATGACGTGGAAAAGGAGAAAGATTGAGTTTGGAGCCAGATGCTTCTTGTTTCTGCCTTGGCTTCACTGCTGTCTTTGTGGCCTTGGGTGAGTTTATCTATGAGCCCCAGTCTCTTCCTCTATAAAGTAAGAATGATATTTCGAAAAGAGATTTGATGCTAAACATAAAATGTTTGTCACCAAAAGCTATATGAAAATAGTAGTTACTTTCTCCCAGGCAGCCTCTTGCTTCTTAGACACTGAGTACCTGCAGGTACACATATTCTTGACTGGTTGACACATTTCTCCAACCATCCTATCACAATCCATTTGGACTACTATAGCAAAATGACATAGAATGGGTGGCTTATAAGCAACAGAGATTTGTTTCTCCAGTTCTAGGGGCTGGAAGTCTGAGGTTAGGAAGCCAGCATGGTCAGCTTCTGGTGAAGTCCCCTTCTCTCCTGCAGACTACTCTTTTGCTATGTTCTCACATGGTGGAAAGGGAGCTAGAGAGATCTCTGGGATTTCTTTTGTAAGAGCACTTATCCCATTCACAAGAGCTCCACCCTCATGGCCTAATTACTTCCCAACACCTCACCTCTTAACCCCATTACATTGGGTGTTAGGATTTCAACATATACATTTGGAAGTGGGCACAGCCAAACAGTCTATTGTTATCTAGTCACCGGGTTGGGTTCAACTCTTTGCAGCCCTATGGATTGCAGCACACCAGCCCTTCCAGTCCCTCACCATCTCACAGAGTTTGCCCAAGTTCATGTCCATTGAATTGGTGATGCCTTCCAACCATCTCATCCTCTGTCACCCTCTTCTCACTCTGCCTTCATTTTTTCCCAGAATCAGGGCCTTTTCCAATGATTCCACTGTTTGCATCAGGTGGCCTGTGTATTGCAACCTCAACTTCAGTATTAGTCCTTCCAGTGATATTTCAGGGTTTGTTTCCTTTAGGATTGACTGGTTTGTTCTCCTTGCTGTCCAAGGAACTCTTAGGAGTCTATAACGTATCCCAAAACATGGTGACATTAAACTGCTATGAATTCTCCTCTTCTAAAGTCACTTCTATGAAATTGGGGGCAGAGATTTGACTTTGACGATAGCCATATCAATTTATACTTGCGGAACCTGGTTTTGTTACTTGGCAGTATTCATTTGATTGGATTTTTTCAGTATTTTCCCATTTCCCTAGGTGTAGAAGCTAGGTTAAATATAGTAACCTTCTCAGGATGGTTACTTTTTTATTATTTATTTTTAAAATAATTGCTTACATTTTATCTTTTTTTTAAATTTTATTTATTTATTTATTTTTAAATTTGACTTTACAATACTCTATTGGGTTTGCCATACATCGACATGAATCACCACAGGTGTACACAAGCTCCCAATCCCGAATCCCCCTCCCACCTCCCACCCCACAACGTCTCTCTGGATCATTCCCGTACACCAGCCCCAAGCATCCTGCATCCTGTATCAAACATAGACTGGTGATTCGTTTCTTACATAATAGTATATATGCTTCAATGCCATTCTCCCAGATCATCCCGCCCTCTCCTACTCCTTCTGAGGCCAAAAGTCCATTCTCTATGTCTGTGTCCTTTTGTTGTCTCACATACAGGGTCATCATTACTATCTTTCTAAATTCCATATATATGTGTCAGTATGCTGTATTGGTGTTTTTCTTTCTGGCTTACTTCACTCTGTATAATAGGCTCCAGTTTCATCCATCTCATTAGAACTGATTCAAATTTATTCTTTTTAATGGCAGAGTAATACTCCATTGTGTATATATGCCACAGCTTGCTTATCCATTCATCTGCTGATGGACATCTAGGTTGTTTCCATGTCCTGGCTATTATAAACAGTGCTGCGATGAACATTGGGGTACATGTGTCTCTTTCAATTCTGGTTTCCTTGGTGTGTATGCCCAGCAGTGGGATTGCTGGGTCATTTTAAAATTGCAGATATGACTTTCCAGAACCATCTTGTATTCCTACTCACTGAAGTTTTATTAGATGTATGCTGTACTTCGAGGCTGCAAACTTGAATACCAATATATACTAGAACCCCAAGACTGGAAGGGACTTTGAAAAGAAAATCGGTACATCCTTGTCTGATCAGAATTATTTAGAATCATATCCTTCGAAGATTTTGGACCACCTAAGCTCAGACTCTTTGTATTCATCAGGGTTCTCCAGAGAAACAAAACCAATATAAATGGATATATTATATGGAATTGGCTCATATGATTATACAATCTGAAATCTGCAGAGGTCATGTCCAGTTTGAAGACTATCAGACAGGAAGAGTTGATGGGTCAATATGAAGTTTCATATGCAGGATAATTCTCTATTACTTGGAGAAAATTAAGCATTTTGTTTTATTCAGACCTTCAACCGACTATAAGAGGCCCACCTACATTATGAAGAGCATTCTGCTTTACTCAGTCTGCCAATTTAAGCGTTAATCTCATTTAAAACATCTCTAGCAAAACACGCAATGTTTGACCAAATATTAGGGCCCCTGTGGACCTGTCAAGTTGATACATAAAATTAACCATCACGTTTCTCATTCTTCAGAGGAAGATCTGAGACCTAGTGAGATACAGAGACCTTCTCAAGATACAAGTAATGACATGTAAAATATGAGTCATTGATGTGCTGATAAATGTTTACAAATCAGATTTCCAAAGGAGAAAAAAAAAGATAGGAAAAAAAGGCCTGGATGGCCTTACTAGTTACCATGATGGAAAAGAGTGTAGTGATGAGAAGGAAAAAAAAAAAGAAGCAAGAGGGGATTTTGCAAAGATTAAAGATGCCCTGAACTGAGCAATATAATCAAAGCAACTCCTGCACTTAGGGAATACAAGAAGCAAAAAGCTGTGTCTGAAGTCATTTACTCAGCCTGCATTAAGTAACAAACTACATCACATCAATTCTTAAGGGATGTGAGGTACGTGTTAGTCACTCTGTCATGTCTGACTCTTTGCAACCCCATGGACTGTAGCTTGCCTGTCTCCTCTTTCCATGGAATTCTCCAGACCAGAATATTGGAGTGGGTTGCCATTTCCTCCTACAGGGGATCTTTCCAATCCAGGGACTGAACCTGAGTCTCCTTCTTTGTAGGCAGATTTCCTACCATCTGAACTACCAGGGAAGTCTAACATCACATCAACGCTTAAGGGGCCTAAGAAGACCTCAAATCAGAGACAGGAATACAGTTGGATAACTCTTACTATTAGAAGAAATGGGGTCATTTCAACTTACAGAATACAGCAAAATTTTGTCATTAAAAACTTTTTTCAAATAAGAAATAAATTCAGTCTCTGTAGGATCCAGGTTGTTTCACAGACACTGGAAAGTGGGCCTTAGCCGTTTCTTTAAGGTAGTCAAGCCAGTTTTCACGGCCTCTCATTTTACTGTTAGGGAAATAGGCACAACACGGTGTACTTTTAACTATATATTTTAAGACTTCAGAACTAAAACTGGGGAAAATATTCCAATTTTAAATGTCCCACTTTGCTCAAATTCTCTCAAATTCTGAATAATTCTTTTTCATACTGAAATTGAGAATGAATTATAGATTGGAGAATAAGTTCTACTGATGCTTGAAGTGCAAATGATTAAACAGCCCACACATGCAAAATTCAATATACAAATAGTATATTATATATATTTATAGTAATTTATATCAAATTACATTACACAGAAGTCACAAATCCTCAGACATTGCATAAGGATGAAACAACAAAGAATCATAGGATTTTCTTGAGATCTTCTTCTTGTCCCTAGAAGTTGTCCCCACATACAAATGTTGCAATCTGGAAGTAATTCTGGAAGTTTCTTTAGTTAAGAGTTAAAGGTCTGATTGAAAAAAACAACAAGTTCTTATTTAAACTGCATAAGGAATCAATTGTTCTGTGTCTGTGTGCCAAGAAGCATCCTACAAAGATTTCTTCTCCCAAAGCAGAATACTCTGTCTTTGCCCCTGTGTGCTTGGAGAGGCTAGTGAATTAGTAAATCTATGGCTCTACCAACAACCACTATCAGGAAATTCTTGTTAGGTCTGCAAATTCTTAGCCCTGTCTAAGACTTACTGAACCAGCAATGGCTTATACCCTCTAGGGTATTTGAGATTTGAGATTTGAGAAGCAGTGCATAGGTGATGTTTTTCCTCTATATGGAGCCAACTTTCCTTTATAAAACCTACACCCTAGAAGAACCAGTTTCTCATTCTCTTCTTGAAAGGTGATATTGAAAGCAAAACATTTTTGGCAGCAAAAAACTGAGGGGAGAAGTGTTCTGTTTTAGTGAGAAGGTAGGTTATATACCTTCAACTAATCCCTTACACTTGCTCTTTCTCTCTTAGCACCAAACAAGACCTTCTCAGCACCCACAACTTGAAGGATGATGAACTACCGTGATGTTTCTTTTTCTCCTGAAGGGTTTACAGTGTTAAGCACATAATTGTTCTCATGGTTATGGTTTATTGCAATGAAAGGAAGCAGAGCACAATCTGTAAAAAGAAAAGGCATCTGGAGAAAAATATGGAAGGAGCAAGGTACAAGCTTCCAAAGTCCACTCCCAGGAGAGTCACACAGGATGAACTTAATTCTGGCAGCAAGAGTTGCACTGACATATGTGAAGTGTCAGCTAAATTCATCTGAGACTCATTGCTCAGGGCTTTTATTGGGAGCTAATATTGTAGGCATCCTCTGCTAGGATCTACCAAAATTCTAGACTCCCAGAAAGAGTCTATCTGGGAGTGCTTATCATAAACTATTGTTTCTACAAGCAATGGGCCACTCTTACCTATTTCAGGAATGGAGGGAACCCTTCCAAAGTTCAAAGTTCAGGTGCCAGCTAAGGTCCGATTGTGTAAGCACATGATTCAAAGGGCAATAGTTATACCTGTTATGTCAACTCTTTCTTACAACTCCTTTCTGTTTCCTTTATCTGCAAAATGATAATAGGACTTACCATATATTATGGTAACTTATGATTGCGATAAAAATTAAATGAGATAGTCTATGTTAAACGTGTAGAATCTGATTCAGAATGATCCCTTAATAAATGTTAGCTAAAGTTGATATAGTTTGTGTTGAAGAAGATGCCTAGGCACTAAAACTAGATGTTAGCACTTGAGAGTAGGTCATAGTTGAATTTTTTTTCTCTTCCCAGCATTCACTACATTGTCTGGTACACAGTGGGTACTCTTTAAGTGTATAATGAGGATGATAGTAATCTACTCTCTGTAAACTGCAAAAAAATGCACAACCTAAAAGTTGAGAGCTATATTTTATTTGGCAGACAAAACTGATGACCTAAGTCTGAGATGCAGTATCTCAGATAGCTCTGAGAGACAGCTCCCAAGTGCTATGGGAGGAATCAAGATATACATGAGATTTTGCAACAAAGACTAGGCAGTCAAAACATCAAAAACATCACTTACATCACTATTAAAGAAAACCGAACATCACAAGTGAAAGAATTTGGTACTTTTCTACATATGGGAAGATGTGAGAGTCTGGGTTCATTGAAATCTTTCCTCCTATATGCACCTCATCTCTCTGGGGCCTATGTCCTGAGTTTTCTCATCTGGAGTCTCCTCAGAATTCATTGTGGGGGAGATTGTAGAGGCTTCTGGCTGGATGGCAGGTATCCTGTTTCCAACCTGAGTTTCCTCAGGGCTTACAGTCAGGCAGCTGTAAGGTGATGGCTTGATGGCCGCAACATCCTTTGCTTACTGAAATGGCAGGCAGCATTGTTTTCATTGACACATCCAAACTAATCCTTGTTTTACCTTTCAAGTCCTCCCCTATGAACTTTCCTATAATTATTTAGCCCTAAATTAATCTCTAGAATGCTCCACTATGTAGAAGACTTACTATCCATGATCACCAACAGTGGACTTCTCTCTAAAGTTCTGCACAAGAATATGGATATATTCTTGAACATTGAATCTTTTACCTCCTGCCATATTTGACACTTTTCTGAGCTCAGATTCCAGGACAGGACGTTACCTGTCTCACACCTGGAGCTTTCTAAAGTCTAAAACTGGGTTAATTATCATAATTTCTAAAAGATCCCCTCTTGTTTCTGTTAGTCATACCATCAAGTTTGCATTTGGAGTTGTTTTGAATTCTCGCCTATGTAAAGTCATCAGGTCTGGCTTACTGCTGATGGTATAGAGCTCTCCTAATTTTGAGTTGTTACTGACCATCATATTGTAAAACTTCTTCAGAGTAAAAATCTTCAACTGGTTGTTTCTTGTATAGCATTCTTAAATTTTAGTGCATCTTGCATACACCATCTTGAATAGGGTGTGTGGTCCTCACAAAATCCCTTAATTATTACAGGCATACCTTGTTTTACTGTACTTTGCTTTACTGTGCTTCACAGATAATTGCATTTTTTTTTAAACAAATTGAAGGTTTGTGGCAACCCTGCATCGAGCAAATCTATTAGCACCATTTTTTTTTTTTTAACAGCACTTTTCTCTCCGTGTCTCTGTGTCACAATTTGGTAATTTTAGTGATAATTCAAACTTTTTCATCATTATGATATTTATCATGATTATTCAAGATCATTGATTTTTGATGCTATTATTGTCATTGTTTTGGGGGATCCATGGACTGTATCCAGATAACAAGGTGAACTTCACTAATTGTCAAAATGACAACAAAGCATTTAGGATATTACATAAACTTAGTTAATAAAGGTTGCATTTAAGAAGACTGACTCCAATGTTGAAAGAAGTTCTACTATGGGTAAGACACTATGAAGCAACATTGCATGTTCCTGAGAAATCATTCCTGAAAGGGAGAGCCAATCAATGAGGCAAATCTCATTGTCTTATTTTTAAAAATTGCCACAGGTCACCCCAACCTTCGGTAACCACCGCCCTGATCAGTCAGCACCATCAACACTGAGACAGCACCCTCGACCAGCAAAAACATCGTGTATGACTTGTTGAAATCTTGGAGGATGATTCGCATTATTTCATAATAAAGCATTTTTAGATTAAGGTACGTGCCTTGTCTCTTTGTGAGGGACAGGGAGGCCTGGTGTGCCCTGTGTTCACGGGGCTGCAAAGAGTCAGAGACAGCTGGGCCACTGAACAACAACAGCACATTGCTTTTTAGCCATAACGCTGTTGTGCACTTAACACACAACAGTGGAGCATGGACACAACTGTTGCATGCGTGTTCAGCTGCTTCAGTCAGGTCCACTTCTTTGTGACTCTATGGACTGTAGCCCACCAGTTTCCTCTATCCGTGGGATTTCCCAGGCAAGAATACTGGAGTGGGTTGCCATGCCCCCCTCCAGGGGATCTTCCCAACCCAGGGATGTAACCTGCATCCCTTATGTCCCCCACATTGACAGACAGGTTCTTTGCCACTATTGCCACCTGGCTAGCCCAAACACAACTTTTACACGCACTTACAGCCCCAAAATGTATGTGACACACTTTCTTGCCATATTCATTTCATTGCTGTGGTCTAAAACTGAACCTACAATCTCTTTGAGGTCTGACAGTACTAAAAATATCTCCTGTGGGTCAAAACTACATGTTAAGTAAATTTTAATTCTCCGACCTGTACTTATTGTCTATATTACTTTCTTTCTAAAAATTCTCTATTTTCAGTCAAAAAGAGACCCCAGTGCCATCTGTGAACAAGCTGTTCTCTGAAGTAGTTTAGGCCAGTAGTTTCTTTAGGGTCCAGTCTCAGCCCCTTTAAGTCTCCTCTAACATCAATTTTCAAAGAAGGTAGTGTCTTCGTAGTATATTTTCCTTAGGAGAGCAGACTGTTCATGATGGACATACAAAGTAAAATCCAAGTCACAAATTAGGATTTGAGATGCTAATCATAAATTATGAATCAGGGAGAAGCAGCCTCTGAAGCGCTCAGTTTAATCAGTTACCAGGGCTCAAGGTGGAGGCTGGCTAGCAGAGAGGTCAGTGTGGATGGCCAGCGGCCACATCTGACCAAGGGAACAGTTTCAAAACCCAACACATGATCTGATGAAGGGGCTGCAAAAAGCACACTGATCTCCTTCTCAACAGGCAAGAAAAGCATGCACTACATGAATACTATGAACCAGGAGAGGACTGACAGGGGCCCCTTGAAAAACCAACTCGCCTACTTTTAAAATGAGGATCATAAAACACAGAAAGGTCAAGGGACAGCACCCTTCCACTGGCTATTTTGTGAGAATAGTCTTTTTAATTTTAAAAAGACCTGTCTCACTTGAGATACCTTACTTTCACTAGCCAAAAATGTTCACAACACCTATACAAATGCGTGACAACAGTGTACCACATAGCCCAACCAGCATGGAGCCTGTGATAGCCTTGATCCACAGATGAGACCATGGGCTTCTTATTTTTTAAAATTTATTTATGATCATTATTTTTGGCTGTGGTGGGTCTTCTTTGTGGTGCACAAGCTTCTCTAGATGCAGTTCACAGGCTTAGCTGCTACCCAGCATGTGGGATCTTAGTTCCTGGACCAGGTACCAAACCTGCCTTGGAAGGTGGAATTTTAACCTCCGACTGTGAGATATATATATTATTTTCACATATAAAATACATATTCCTTTTCATACTCTTTTCCATTGTGGTTTATCACAAGATACTAAATATAGTTCCCTGTGCTATACAGTAGGACTTTGTTTTTTATCCATTTTACGTATACTAGTTTGCATCTGCTAATCCCAAACTTCCAGTCTTTCCTCTCCCCACTCCACCTCCCCCTTGGCAACGACAAGTCTGTTCTCTATGTCTGCGAGTCTGTTTCCGTTTTGTAGGTATGTTCATTTGTGTTGTAGTTCAGATTCCACATGTAAGTGATAACATGCTGTATTTGTCTCTCTGTTCCTGAACCCACTTTGCTTAGTATGGTTTTCGACTGCTTGCACCTAACCACAACTTAGCCCAGCTTCTTGCTACTGACAACCTAATGAAACCTCTTAGATTGTGAGTGGATGTTGTTACCTCAATTATACTGCTCCATTCATTCATCCAGCTATAAATGGATCTTTACTGTGTGTGAAGCACCTGTTGGCTTCTTCTTGAGATATCCCTGTGAACGAGGAGACTGGGTCCTGTGCCTGTTCCTTACAGTATTAATATTGCTTTGTATCTATTTGTGTTTCTGTTTTCTGAAGTAAACAGTAATTACTTTCAAGGCAAGACTGTGCCATATTTACTGCAAATGCAGAAGCTCACCCAATGTTAATAAATATTTTCTAAATGAGTAATCAGAGCTTCCAATCCATGATTCAAACATTTTTGAACCCAGGAACTCTGGCTTTTGCCTTTCTTTGGCACCACTGGTTTAAATAAACCAACAAATAAAGAAAACAAGTTTGAACAAATATTAAAAACAAACAAAGCAAGCAAATAATGAAACCTTATTTGAAGGGTGCACATTAAACTACATGCAATAAAGGAATTCAAGAGGCTGTGCTTAATAATAGCATCCTCAGTCCAAGCTACTTGATTTTTTGCTCAGTGTGCGTATCAGTCAAGCCCAGCACTGCATTCATAGGGGCAATTTCAACATATTTTTGGAAATATGTGCTAATAAAAATTGTGCTAAGCTAAAAAGCTTAAATATTTAAAGAGAAATTCCTAATTGCACAAGTGTCTGCCTTTTCTTTTATTCATGTTTCTAAATTATAAGGTCTCTAACACTAACATTTGCATCATGACACAGGCAGAGTTAGTTTATTTGCTTTTAGGCGACTCAGGCTCAGGATAAAAAATAAAGTCAAACTATATTACCTGAACAATTTTCTCAATCTCAGTATTTCATTTCATATTCAAATATTACACCAGGAGTCATCTGGTGCCAAGAAGCATTTGTGATGTATTTCCCTCAATGGCCACTGGATGGCAGTGCTGTATCATAATGGCAATGGTATTTGGTTTGGCTATTTTGTTTTTGTTATTTCTAGGTATCAAATATGTGATTTCTGAAGAGCAAAAAGTTAAAAAGACTTTTAGAATAAAGGTAAACAACCAAAATATTTTTAAAATATAAATCGAATATAATTATACTTCCCCTATTTAAAATAAAAGATATTTTACTATATATTTTCTTTCTCAGTCCTAGATTTCTTCATAGTGGCCAAGAACACAAATTTCATAATCAGATATGGTATTAAATTTCTTTCTTTAGAAACAACCAAGGATTTTATCTTAGGCAAGTTGAAAATCTTAAAGTTTTGGTTTCAAGTGTAAACACTAGGTAGGTAGGTACCTACCCTATCATGTATTTAGAGGATGTTTACCAAGGGCTTAGACCACACAGTTCTCAATAAACACTAACTGTAATAATAAAGTGATATTTATTGTTAGTAGCAGTAAATCAACTATACTTTAAAATATATAAATAATGTTTATTATTAGGTTCATAATCTTGGCAGGTTAGAAAGAGTCAAATAAAAAGCCTTCACCTTGAGTTTAAGGAGGAAGAGAAAGAAAGGAAGGAAGACAAAAAATGGGGGACTCCCTTAACAGACCTTTGCAAGAGAAGCAGCGATATACAGTGAAAAAAGCGCATCATTTTCAGAGCCCCTGAGACCAAAGTTGAAACACTAATTCTACTGTCTGCTTGCTTTGAGACCATGCATTCATTATTTTACCTCACTTAGTCTCAGTTCATTTGTAAGAAGGGACTCAAAATGCAAGCCTTTTAGGGCTAAACACAAGATAAAACAAGCTAGTACATGTAAACTGCTTGACAAATTGTCAAGGTTGCTATTTCTCTTTGTTTTAGACCTTTATTAAAACCTGCTAAGAAACTGCATGTTAAATTTTGATTTTATTATTTTTTTAGGGCATGAACTCTCTCAGACATCTATAGAACATACAGATCTGGCAAACTCCTATATGTTTCTTTGTGCAAATGTTAATGTTTCCATTAAAAATTTCCTGAATTCCAAAATTAAGATTTCCATAATTTAAAAACTTTTATCCAGACCTATAAATTATCTTCAACATTCAGCATCTTTCTTTAAACTTCTATTTTGTGGGGAAGGTGTTGAAGAGTACTGGGCTGATGAAGCAAGGCAGTGTAAGGAATCAGAAAAGACATAGAAGATTAATCCACTAAATGGAAATGCAGTTGCTGCATGATCTATGTTTAATAAGATTATAAGAAATGAACTCTTTCAAAATGATGTCTGCGGATTTTTTCCTGGTGGTTAAGAGAATTAAATTATGGACTAAAGGAAGTAGAAAGACAAACAAGTTGTGTCAAGACTGGTTGATCAGTGTTGTCTAATAGGTTATATGAGTCATGGTAAAGAATACTAAGAATGTTCTGTTTGCCTATCCTTCAATATATAAACTTCCCATGGATTCTAGTCTGAGTGTTCACTGAGGGGAAAATATTACAAAATACTCTTTCCATTTACAGAAGATCTATGCCCAAGGAAAGATAAATCCTGGGATATTTAATCCCAACAACAGCATCAGCTACATACTCATTCACCGTATTTCTCTTTGTCTTCAAAGAGAGCAGTATATTTCAAAATGTTGGAAAAATTTATCTATCATATTGTCAAATCAAATTTTTTTTATAATCAACGAAGAGACTGAGGTCTTGAGAAAGGTCATGAGTTATTCCTGGCTGCACAGGTTCTTGGTAGCACAACTCATGTAATTCCTAACCAAACATGTATCCCATCTTGCCATGGTCTCAAGAAAAATTAGATTCCAGTCCACTAATTTATTTACCTTTAACTAACCAGAATGCCTTTCTTTATACAGCAGACTAAAGAGTTGCTGATGGTAAAAACCAACAGACCACCAATGAAAGCCCACTTCATGGATTCCAATTCAAAGGTCACTTTGACTGGACAGTTTTAGAGATCTGGAGGGATTCCTGGTCCTTCTATTTCTTATGTATTTAGGAGACAAGGTGTCAACAACCTAAGATACCTTTAGAACTCTGTTTTAGGAAAATCCATGGATGGAGGAGCCTGGTGGGCTGCAGTCCATAGGGTCGTTAAGAGTCGGACACGACTGAGCGACTTCAATTTCACTTTTTATTTTCATGCATTGGAGAAGGAAATGGCAACCCACTCCAGTGTTCTTGCCTGGAGAATCCCAGGGTCTTGCCTGGAGAATCCCAGGGACAGGGGAGCATGGTGGGCTGCCGTCTATGGGGTCGCACAGAGTTGGACACGACTGAAGTGACTTTGCAGCAGCAGCAGAAGCATCTTGAAAACCAAGCTGAGGGGATCGTGGATTTAAAGCTTGATCGAGGGGAAAAATTGCATGGAAAGACAAACACTTAACTGAATTGGTTATCCTTTCAATCTCACCTTTTCTTCCTAGGGTGGTGGAAAGGTGTTTGGATTGCTCCCTCCCACTGGCCAGAGGCCAGGGCTTTCGCCGGTCTCACCACGAGATGGACTGTGGGCAGCAGTGATGAGTCTGTCATCCCAATTTATTACTGTTTGGTTGCTACAGCACTGCAGAATTGGAAACATCTTAAAGAATCCACTGTCTTTTGGTCGGCTTTGTTTACCAGAGCTTCAACATAGCAACAGCGCATTTTAAATGCCAAATAATAACAAAAACAAGCCAATTAGTTTTTTTCTAAAGTTATTGCATTCTTTAAAAAAGAGATTCTTTAAAAAAGTGACATTAGAGTGTAGTTGAGAAACCATACTATCTTTTTTTTTTTAAGGTTGCGGGCAATGTCCCTACTTTGCAATTTACTGATTAAATGCTAATTTAAAGGCAACATAAAATAACTTTTAGTTCCATTATAAATCAGACTAAAATACCCTTTGGAAATGGATGGTTAACCTTCTCATTTAAAGATGATGAGTGTGAGGCTAAAATAAGTTTAGTACCTTATCATGGCCAGTTACAGTAAGGGGTAAAGGGAATGCAGATCCTATAATTACTCAGCTGGCACAGAGTTTTCTATTAGAAGCTATTCTTGGTTGGACCTGTTTTGAGGTTAGTTCATCTGGGAGATGGAAGGAATAAGGCAAATTGCTCTCATATGGTTGAATTTTTGTTAAGGATGGGGTGGTAGGTGGGTGGAGAATACCTAACTTGACCCTGTTTGATAAAGAGGATGCCATTTGGAACTACCATGGATTGGATCAACATAGAGGTAGGTCTGACACAAAGGGAAGATCGTGAATTATGATAGGGCTTCCAGTATTCGACTATGGACTTGTTTGATTGGGTGATGGGGTGAGGGCCATTACCTGATCACTTAACTGTTTAGTTTCGTCAAGCATAAACAGAAACAAAAAACATAAAGCTCGGAAGAGTTTTTTAAGGGCTGAATTTTTGTAGAACCCGTAAAGCATCTAGCAGAATTATTCACTTGTATTTGCTGTTTAAAAACATTAAAGCTAATTTACCAGCCTTCTAAGGCAATGAACCATTTGAATTTAAACCTGAGATTAAAGCCAGTTATGGGATAAGCAAGAGGAGAGGGAGGCTCTAAGTCTGGTATTTTCTACAATTTGACAAGTGAACCATAGAACTTTACAAATACGAGGAGCATGTCAAAGTTCTCATTTAATTTGTCCAGGAAACAACATGCCTTTTAATAAGTTAACGAGTCATAAGGCCACTAAGTGCGCGTTTCCTAAATATTCACTCTAACCTTGGCACATCTCAATTGCCGCGGTGATGAGAATGTAATAGGGATGACTAAGGAGGCAACAAAGAAGCCTTCTGAAAGCAGTGCATTGTAACTAACAAATGTTATCTCATTACATCTTTTTTCCTTTTGTGTTATGGTTGGAGGCAAGATGATTCTCATTTGTTCTGGATTGTATTTTCTGCATATTATTGATCTGAGGCAAACAGCATTCAGACAAGAAAGTGCTTTCCTAGGCTTTTGTCCTGTCACATACCATTCAGTTCAGTTCAGTTCAGTCGCTCAGTCATGTCCGACTCTTTGCAACCCCGTGAATCGCAGCACACCAGGCGTCCCTGTCCATCACCAACTCCCAGAGTTTACCCAAACTCATGTGCATTGAGTTGGTGATGCCATCCAGCCATCTCATCCTCTGCCGTTCCCTTCTCCTCCTGCCCCCAATCCCTCCCAGCATCACAGTCTTTTCGAATAAGTCAGCTCTTCACATGAGATGGCCAAAGTATTGGAGTTTCAGCTTCAACATCAGTCCTTCCAAAGAACATCCAGGATTGATCACCTTTAGAATGGACTGGTTGGATTTCCTTGCAGTCCAAGGGACTCTCAAGAGTCTTCTCCAACACCACAGTTCAAAAGCATCNATATAAAAGAAGACGTAGTAATATCAAAAGAAAAAGAATGATGAAGCCATAATAATTCACATCTGCCTTTTGTACAATGACTTCTTGGATTCTAGTGAGAGGTGAAATGTAGACAGCCCATAGGCCCCTTCCAATGATAATTTCCTTTTGAATTAACTCAAAGCCAATTGATTAGGGACTTTAATTATATCTTCAAAATCCCTTCACCTTTGCCATTCAACAGAAACGAATCGCAAGATTGCTAATTCATCCTAATCACAGATTCCAATGGTCCTCCAAGAGGAAATTATACAAGGCTTGTAAACCAGGGGATAGGAATTTGGGGGAATCATCTGAGAATGCTGCTATAATATTTATAGCCTTGCATGCTTGCTCAGTCTCTTCAGTTGTGTCTGACTCTTTGTGACCCTGTGGACTATAGCCTGCCAGGCTCAGGAATTCTCCGGGCAAGAATACTGGAGTGGGTTGCCATGCCCTTCTCCAGGGGGCTTCCTGACTGAGGGATTGAACCCTTGTTT
The DNA here is from genome assembly GCA_006410875.1 of Neotragus pygmaeus. Taxonomy (NCBI): domain Eukaryota; kingdom Metazoa; phylum Chordata; class Mammalia; order Artiodactyla; family Bovidae; genus Neotragus; species Neotragus pygmaeus. Next base: position 1,069,293 of record SJYV01056332.1, read on the forward strand.
CTTATGTCTCCTGCATTCATAGGTGGGTTCTTTATCACTAATGCCACCTGTGAAGCCCTTCAGTTCAGTTCTCTCAGTTCAGTCGCTTCACTGTGTCTGACTTATTGCGACCCCATGGACTGCAGCACCCTAGGCCTCCCTGTCCATCACCAACTCTTGAAGCTTATTCAAACTCATGTCCATTGAGTCGGTGATGCCATCCAACCACCTCATCTTCTGTTTTCCCCTTATCCTCCTGCCTTCAATCTTTCCCACATCACGGTCTTTCCAAATGAGTCAGTTCTTCGTACCAGGTGGCCAAAGCATTGGAGTTTCAGCTTCAGCATCAGTCCTTCCAATGGATATTTTGGGTTGATTTCCTTTAGGATTGACTGGTTTGATCTCCTTGCTGTCCAAAGAGTCCTTAATTACATGTTAAAAGTCCTTTGAAGCTGCTAGATGACATAGAGATGATAAACTATCCTGGTCAGGGGGCCCCAGGTACTATGTGAAAACAAGAAAATATGTTTTCCTAGAACCCTAATTTTAACTCAGAATACATTTCTCTGTAGAAACAAGGTTTTAGATAATGTTGTGGCTACTAAGTTATGCTACAAATTCTTTAACAAAAAAACCCATAATGTGAATAAATGCATTTATATTAAAAATATAAATATTTAAATATATAATTTATATAATTTAAATATAAATATTATATTTTAAATATAAATGCATTTATATTTTTNTACAAATTCTTTAACAAAAAAACCCATAATGTAGAATAAATGCATTTATATTTAAAATATAAATATTTAAATATATAATTTAAATATAAATATTATATTTTAAATATAAATGCATTTATATTTTTCATAAATGCAGAATAGTTCAAAATGACTGCATGTCTATATTGCATGTCTATATTACATGTATACCATCTCTTATTTTTGGAGATCTGACCTAAGTATTTTGGAGATTTGAGTCAGGATATTCTGTTTTGGAGTGTAAATTGTTATCCTACATTCTAAAGTTATTTTGGGGGTAAGAGTTAACTGCTGTGTAAATCAGTTTGGCTGTTCCTTGTATGACTCAGCAATTCCACTCTTAAGTATATACTCAAGACCAAAAAACTTATACATGAATATTTATAGCAGAATTATACATCAGGGCCAAAAGGTGGAACAAACTCAATGGTGATGAGCTAATGAATGGAAAAATAAAATGTGTTATGTTTATACAATGCAATGTTACTCCAACTTAAAAAAAGATGAATGAAATTCTGACCTTAGCTGCAATATGGATGAATCTTAAAAGTATATTTTTCAAAATTTCATAGCTGAAAGCCATGTATAAAAGACTACAGACTACATGATTCCAGATATATGAAATATCCAGAAGAGACAAATACATATAGATAGAAATGGATTACTGAAATATAAGATACTCATTTAGGGTTGAGAAAATTGGGGATAGGGAGATGGTAGCTAAATGGTATAGGATTTCTCTTTGTGGTGACAAAGATGTTCTAAAATTGCTGGGGTGGTGGTTGCATATATTTGTGAATATACTGAAAATCATTGCATTACATTCTTTAAATGGGTAAATTGTAAGGCATGTGAATTATATCTCAGTAAAGTAGAAACACAAGCTGGAATCAAGACTGCCAGGAGAAATATCAATAACCTCAGATATGCAGATGACACCACCCTTATGGCAGAAAGTGAAGAGGAACTAAAAAGCCTCTTGATGAAAGTGAAAGAGGAGAGTGAAAAAGTTGGCTTAAAGCTCAACATTCAGAAAATGAAGATCATGGCATCCGGTCCCATCACTCCATGGGAAATAGATGGAGAAACAGTGGAAACAGTGTC
>SJYV01056332.1:1077250-1103858 GCA_006410875.1 Neotragus pygmaeus
CAAGAATGAGATGGCTGGATGGCATCACGGACTTGATGGATGTGAGTCTGACTGAACTCTGGGAGATGGTGATGAACAGGGAGGCCTGGCGTGCTGCGATTCATGAGGTCACAAAGAATCAGACACGACTGAGTGACTGAACTGAACTGAACATATATTTTAGAGATTAATTCTTTGTTGGTTGCTTCCTTTGCTATTATTTTTTTCCAGTTCTGAAGGCTGCCCTTTCACCTTGTTTATAGTTTCCTTCATTGTGAAAAAGCTTTTAAGTTTAATTGGGTCCCATTTGTTAATTTTTTTTCCCATTACTCTGGGAGGTTAGTCATAGAGGATCTTGCTGTGATTTTTGTCAGAGTGTGTTCTACCAATGTTTTCCTCTAAAAGTTTTATCATTTTTGGTCTTACATTTAGATCTTTAATCCATTTTGAGTTTATTTTTGTGTATGGTGCTAGAAAGTGTTCTAGTTTCATTCTTTTACACGTGGTTGACCAGTTTTCCCAGCATCACTCATTAAAGAGATTGTCTTTTCTCCACTGTATATTTTTGCCTCCTTTGGCAGATATAAGGTGTCCATAGGTGTGTGGATTTCTCTCTGGACTTCCTATTTTGTTCCACTGATCTATATTTCTGTCTTTGTGCTGGTACCATACTGTCTTGATGACTGTAGCTTTCTAGTATCATCTGAAGTCAGGAATGTTGATCCTCCAGTTCCATTCTTCTTTTTCAAGATTGGTTTTACTATTCATAGTTTTTTGTGTATCCATACAAATTGTGAAACTATTTGTTCTAATTCTGTGAAAACCAGTTTATTAGTTTGATTAATATATGTCTTGGGGTCTTTGACCTTGGGTTTATCCTGTTTGGGATTCTCTGGTTTTCTTGGACTTGGGTGGCTATTTCCTTCCCCATTTTAGGGAAGTTTTTGACTATTATCTCCTCAAGTATTTTCTCATACTCTTTGTTTTTGTCTTCTGGGACAGCTATGATTAGAATGTTGGGGCATTTAACATTGTTCCAGCAGTATCTGATGTTGCCCTCATTTCTTTTTATTCTTTTCCCCCTCTACTTCATTTACTTCCACCATTCTATCTTCCACCTCACTTATCTTCTCTTCTGTCTCAGTTATTCTACTGTTGGTTCCTTTCAGAGTGTTTTTAATCTCAGTTATTGCATTGATCATTATTGACTGACTCTTCTTTATTTCTTTAGGTCCTTGTTAAGCATTTCTTGCATTTTCTCAATCCTTGTCTCTAGTTTATTTATCTGTGACTACCTTTTGTTTTCAAGATTTTAGATCATCTTTACTATCATTATTCTGAATTTTTTTTTTTTTTTCAGGTAGACTTCCTATCTCCTCTTTTNCTTGTTAAGCATTTCTTGCATTTTCTCAATCCTTGTCTCTAGTTTATTTATCTGTGACTACCTTTTGTTTTCAAGATTTTAGATCATCTTTACTATCATTATTCTGAATTTTTTTTTTTTTCAGGTAGACTTCTTATCTCCTCTTTGGTTTGCTGGGTGTTTATCATGTTCCTTCACCTGCTAAATATTTCTCTACCTTTTCATTTTGTTTAGATTGCTGTGTTTGGGGTGCCCTTTCTGCAGGCTGGAAGATCAATTTTCCTCTTAATTGTGGATTCTGCTCCCTATGGGTGGAGTTGGACCAGTAACTTGTCAAGGTTTCCTGGTTGGGGGAACTTGTGTCTGAGTTCTGGTGGGTGGAGCTGGATCTCCACTCTCTAGAGTGCAATGAAGTGTCCAATAGTGAGTTTTTGGGTGTCTATGGGTTTTGTATGGCTTTGGGAAGCCCATCTTTTAATGCTCAGGGTTATGTTCCTGTTTCGCTGGAGAATTAGCATGACGTATTTTGCACTGGAACTTGTTGGCTCTAGGGTAGAACCTGGTTTCAGTGTAGGTATAGAGACTTCTGGATAGGCTCTTGTCTGTTAGTGTTTCCTGGAGTCAGGAATTCTGTGATGTTCTAAAGTTCTGGAGTTGAGCCTCCAACTTTTGGGTTTCAGTCCTCCTCTCACAGTAGCTGCAAGGACTTCTCCATTCATACAGCACAGAAGATAAAACTGCTAGGTTAGTAGTGAAACAACTCTCCACAGCCAGGAATACCCAGAAAGATTCACAGAGTTATACAGAGAAGAGAAGAGCAAGGAGCAAGATAGAGGTGACCCAGAGGAAGATTCACCAAGGGAGAGAGCAATCAAGCCAGCAATCAAATCCCTAAGTGTTTTCCACAGCCAGGAACACCCAGAGAGATTCACAGAGTTATACAGAGAAGAGGAGAGAGAGGAGGGAGATAGAAGTGACCCAGAGGAGAAAAGGGAGAGTCGAAAGGGGAGAGCAATCAAGCCAGTAATCAAATATCCCTAAGTGAAAATGAATACTGAAGGTTAGATTCTTAAAGGTACAAAATTGATAATAAATATCAAAAAGCAAAGATTAAAAACCTAGAATAGAGGTTAGACTCTAAAAAAGTACAATATAAAAATACAAAACAAAGTCAATCTCAAAAGTTAAATATATGGAATTTGTTTAAAAAAAAAAATTTTTTTTTTTAAGAGAGTTAATAATAGGCTGGACTTCCCTGGTGGCTCAGATGGTAAAGTGTCTGCTTACAATGCAAGAGACCCAGGTTCAATCCTTGGGTTGGGAAGATCTCCCGGAGAAGGAAATGGCTACCCACTCCAGTGTTCTTGCCTGGAAAATCCCATGGACAGAGGAGCCTGGTAAGCTACAGTCCATGGGGTCATGGAGTCACAAACTCACGATTGAGTGACATTACTCTTTTCTTTCTTTAATAGTAGACTATAAAGATGAAAGTTAAAAGAATAATAAAGAAGTAATTTTTTTTTTTAAATTAAAGAGTGATAATAGTAAAAATATATCTAGGCATTTCTCTGGAGTTGTTGTGGGTAATATGGGGTCAGTTCAGTGTCAGTTAGTCTGTGAATGTGCTAGGGGTCACTGTTTGGTGTCAGGGCCTTTCTCAGAAAAGGTCCTTTTTTCTTGTCTATCTGGTGATCCCATGGTTTGGGTTGCTATGTCACATTAGACCCTCCAGATTTTCCGCAGAGCGTTCAAGCCTGGTCCTTACACTAAGAACGTAACAGTGCAGCCCGGCCTCCCTGCCCAGCCCCCACTTGGTGGCAGCGCACGCAAACGTCTGGGCCACTTCTCCTGGTATCTGTGGTTAGGCACATATTCTGTGTTTTTTGTTTTTCCCTTTCAGTTATGGTGCCCTCGGAGATTCCAAAGCTCCCCACCAACACACATGCTAGCATTCTAGGAGAGGGTTTGCTATTGTGTGGACACGTCTTTTTCGTGACTCCCTGTCCAGGACAGGTCTCTATCAGTAAGAGCCTTTGTTTCTGTTTTTGTCCTTCACATTTTGTCCTATCTCCTTTTGAAGAGATTGGGTTGCATTTCTGGCTGTCTGGTATCCTCTGCCAACATTCAGAAGTTGTTTTATGGAAGTTGCTCAACATTCAAATGATATTTTGGTAAATTTGTGGATGAGAAAGTGGTCTTCCTGTCCTTTTCCTCCACCATCTTCAGACCACTCTCAACCAAATACAAGCTCCTTAAAGGGCCCCTCATATCTGAATCCTGCTCCATTTTTTCTTGTCTGGCTACTCGGTCTCATTAAACTTCAGCCACTTGGAATCTCTTGTAGTTTCTCAAACTTGCCACTGTTCCTCCAGATGATTTATTATTTTTTGCTCATTATGCTCTTTCTGCCCAATCACTTGGAGTACTCTCTACCTCTTACCTTTGTCTGCTTGATTTCTATTCCTCCTTGGGTGTTACCTTAGATGTTATTTTCTCTACAGAGTCTTCTGTGAACAAGGTGTCTGTGTCTCCTAGTTTCCCTGGGACAGATCTAGATTAGGCCTGACAAAGACCTATCGATGACTGTCTATTTTTAATGCCCTCTTTCACTCTCACAAGGGTGCCATTTTGGATGAGTCATTATTTTATCGTCATATCTCTGAACGTATAATTCCAGTACTGTGTTTTGTACCCCTCTTGTGGCTTCCTGTGGCATTCTTATATTGCACCTAGCATTTTTTCACAAGCAATTACAATATCCCATTTATTGTTTATCCTTGTTGTAATTGGTTTACGTACCCCCCGCCCCCGAATTCATATATTGAAACCTTAAACCCCAATGTGACTGTATTTGGAGACAGGCTCATTAAAGAGGTAATTAAGGTTAATGAAATCACAGGGGAGCCCTACTCTAATAGGATGGGTCCTTATAAGAAGAGAAGGAGATACCGGAGATGCATGCACACAAGGAAAGACCAGAGGAGGAGACACCGAGAAGGCAACCAGCCACAAGCCAAGGAGAGAACACTCGGGAGAAACACGCTAACGTCTTGGTTTTGAGTTTCTAGCCTCGAAAATTGTGAGCAAATTTCTCGTTGAAGCCATTTACTACTATTACTACTACTACTAAGTCACTTCAGTCGTGTCCGACTCTGTGCGACCCCATAGACGGCAGCCCACCAGGCTCCCCTGTCCCTGGGATTCTCCAGGCAAGAACACTGGAGTGGGCTGCCATTTCCTCCTCCAGTGCATGAAATTAAAAAGTGAAAGTGAAGTTGCTCAGTGATGTCCAACTGTTAGCGACCCCATGGACTGCAGCCTAGCAGGCTCCTCCATCCATGGGATTTTCCAGGCAAGAGCACTAGAGTGGGGTGCCATTGCTTAGTCTGTGGTATTTTTCTATGCAAGCCCTAACAAACTATCAGTATTCTTCAGCACACCGGTTTATTCATTTTTGAAATCCCTACCACCGGCTGTAGTGGTGTATTCTCAGTGAGCACTATCTTATCAGGATTCAGAGAAAGAAACCCATGAGGAATCAGTTCAGTCACTCAGTTGTATCCGACTCTGTGACCCCATGGATTGCAGCACACCACTTCATGATATATATATATATGCAAGGAATTTATTTGAGGGAGTTGACCTTATGTATCAATAACTGTGGGAGCCAGTTAAAGAGTTGACCAAAGTCTGTTGTCTTCTACATATGAGTTAGGAAGGGAGGCACTTGGGAAAGATGATGATGAGCAAGGGGGAACTGGAACCCCTGGGGATGAGACTGGAACCCATAAGAATGGGCTAGAACCCCTGTTGGTCTGTCCATCTCCACTTGCAAGGTGCAGGTGGTCTGTAATGGCAGCTGGAGTCCTTTGACACAGATCTAAGCATGCACCTGTCGTGTGGTTGGAGAAGCTGAGATGGGGAACAGGAGGAGTAATGGACAGAGTCCTGACTCACCCAAAGCCCCCATCATGATGAGCTGGCAGGTGGTACTATGGGTGAGTTGCAGTTGTTCCTGCTAGAGAAACTGCACAGATCTTCCACGTATTAAAGAAAAACAAGGGTGCTGCTTCCACTTCTCAGCTATTATGCAAACATTACTTGTGGTCCATATGCAAGTCGCTCAGTCGTATCCAACTCTTTGAAACCCCATGGACTCTGGCCCACCTGGCTCTTCTGTCCGTGGGGATTCTCCAGGCAAGAATACTAGAGTGGGTTCCTATGCCCTCTTCCAGGGTGTCTTCCCAATCCAGGGATCGAATCCTCATCTCTTCCATCTCCTACATTGGCAAGCGGGTTCTTTGCCACCACAGCCACCGGGAAGCTTACCTGCGGCCGTACTAACTTGAAATTATACAGTGAAGAGAATTCTTGGAAAGGTGGTTCCATCTTAACTAAGCTGACACAGTATGAATCCATTACAGGCACTGGTGGTGGTTTAGTGGCTCAGTCGTGTCTGACTCTTCAGTGACCCTTTGAACTATAGCTCACCAGGTTCCTCTGTGTAAAATCCTCCTTAGGACTTCTTAGGCAAGAATACTGTAGTGGGTTGCCATTTCTTTCTCCAATACAGGTACTGCTGCTGCTGCTAAGTCGCTTCAGTCGTGTCCAACTCTGTGCGACCCCATAGACGGCAGCCCACCAGGCTCCGCCATCCTCGAGATTCTCCAAGAAAGAACACTGGAGTGGGTTGCCATTTCCTTCTCCAATTCATGAAAGTGAAAAGTGAAAGTGAAGTCGCTCAGTCACGTCCGACTCTTAGCGACCCCATGGACTGTAGCCCACCAGGCTCCCCCGTCCATGAGATTTTCCAGGCAAGAGTACTGGAGTGGGGTGCCATTGCCCTCTCTGTTAAATAAAAAGTGATATTGAAACTAGTAACATCATCACAGTGTCATGATCTTCCTCCTGGAATGGAGAGGGCCCTGAGAACCCACTTAGCACCTAGTCTAGGAATTTCATATATCAGTCTTCTGGGAGCAATAAAAAACCTTATTATGAGGTTGGTACTTTATAACTAAAATAATAGGGAAGGATCACGCATATTAAAAATGCTTCAAAAGAAGATTGAGTCGTAATAACTAGTTATAGGGTTAATTTATAATGTAGCTAAAATATAGAAGATCGACAGAGAAGAATATCAAGTCATGGTCTTTGCTACACATTCATCCTGAAATTAATGTGATTTCAGATGACCTGGTTTGTGAAATTAGCCACATTACTTTTTTTGGGTTTGATTTTGCCTCTTCCATCTGTGATTGTCTTTTCACTCAATCAGCATGAAGGAAAGAGGAAAATTTCTGAAGCCCGTAATATACTGTGACATTGAAACATTATGTTCTCTCAATTTCCCAGGGACCAGTAGTTTGAAGTGGAACAAAAACCACCATTGCTGTTGATTACGTACATTGAAAGACAATGTAGGCTTCAAAACATTAGCTCACCAAAATGATTTATTGCCTTAGCATCTAAACAATGCTCTGTAACTGGTGACTGTAGGTTCTAGATAAGTGATCATTTGCATGAAAACCGCTCAATTCCTTTATCTCTGAGACACAAAGACCCCATCAACATGGGAGATTTTTCTGTTTGGCTGGCCAGTGTCATTTCAGAAACCACCTCAGGATGGTGGATCTGTCATTCATTCTTGCATCTTCCACTCAGTACTGTTGGAGGGGAGGTATAGTGGCTGGAGACAGAAGTGCACATTTCAGGTTTAACCAAGTGATGCTTTAAGGACTGAATAATAAGCACAAGAATTATTTTGGCAAAATGTCTGCAGTGGAATAATTCAGTAAAATACTATTGTAATAGAGTAAGATTGTATTTATCCAATTAAATCTTGGGCATTGTTTTTCTTTAATGTGCATGGTTGGCAGGTTACCAGCATTTCTCTTTTAATTGGTTTTGACTATGAAGAATGATTTAAAAAAAAAAAAAATTCTTTCTAGCTGCTTCACTAGAATTGAAGGAAGAAGAAAATGGCCCATGACCCTCCTCTCTCCTCCTGATGAGGTAAAAGTCACAAAACCAGAAATGCATATGGATACTGTTGACTATTTCTTTTAATACAAACATAAGGATAATAACCAACTCTTTGTCCTTAACTAATTCCATATAGTTATGCATGGATACTGTATGTGAACTTGGCCATTATATGAGAGGAATTTGCATCCTCTAAAAGTAAAGAGATGGGAGAGAAATGAGCTGAAATAACAGAAATGAGAAAATGGTAATAAATCACATATCATAATCAGATAAATCAGTGGCAAGGATCTAACAAGTCTCTAAAGGTCCATAAAACTCCTTGCTCGCTGCCAGCATAGCAAAGTACGGTATCCCATCAGGTCATGCTTCTCTGGGTCTTGTAAAAAATGTTGCAGCTCACCTCTCTCTCCTCCCAGCTCATCAACTTTCATCGCCCTTAGAAATCAAATGAGCTCTCTCTCCCAGGTACTCATTTGGTCATTGGAAAGTAGAGTCACGTGAACCACTAGAGGGCGCTCTCTTCCTTGGAAAGGAAAACAGCCATCTAACTTGTATACTCAAACTGTAAACTTGGAATGACACAAGGAAAAAGCTGAGCGGGACCTCAAATTGCAGTTTTCAAAGATGTTTCAGTGTCTGCAGAGGGGCCCTGCCCCTGGGGAGTCTGACCTTTCCAAGATCCTGAGAGAGATGTGGCAGATATGGGCTCTGTCACATAAATATGCTTTGAACTACCCGAGTGGACTTCAGTGATAGCTTGAAGAATGCAAGCTAGAGGCTGAAGAAAGCACAGTGGCAGTTCAGATCCTGAAGACCAATTGCAACAAGCTCCTGTGGAATTTGTAACTCCTGCTTGATGGTTATTCTGAAGAAATTAACATTTTGACATTTCAAACCTCTAAATGTTTAGCAAAGACCCTGATGCTGGGAAAGATCGAAGGCAGGAGGAGAAGGGGAGGACAGAGGAAGAGATGACTGGATGGCATCACTGACTCAATGGACACGAGTTTGAGCAAGCTGCGGGAGCTGGTGATGGACGGGAAATTCTGCGCTCCCTGGCATTCTTCAGTCCATGGGTTCACAAACAGTCAGACATGACTGAACAAATGAAGCAAGACGTTTGAAAAGAATGAGCATGAAGTGACTCGGACGCATACACCAATGCAAACACATTCATATATGCACAGACACACCGTCATTTAATCCTCACGATTTATGAAGGAGATGTTTGTGTTCTCACCTTACATACAAACAATCACACTTGGGTAAATTAATTCATTTCTTCAACTATTAAGTAAAAAAAATCCAAGATTTTTACTCAGTCCAGGTGCCTTTTCTTTTGCTTAAGTATCCTGTGGGAATAACCAGAATCTTGGAAGAAAGTGACCTGTTTTAAGTATCTGATAGCTCAGAAATATAATACAGAAGAGAGCCATATCACACAAACTTCGTAAAAACAGATGTAAGGAAGTTCAGAGAAAAAATTAGTAGTTTTATATGGAGAAATTGAAAAGGGAAGGTCTCTGGAAAAGGCTGGAAGATTCACAGAGGTAAATTTTTGCAAAAATACTGACAACATTGCAATGAGGGAAAAAGTGAGACACACCAGTGATATAGAAAGTTCTCTAGAAAGCTCAGATTTTACAAGATCCCTGAGGAAAGGGGAGTTGTAAATCATCAGGAGTATATAGTGTTAGTTGCCCCATCGTGTCCAACTCTTTGGGACCCCGTGGTCTTTGGGATCCCATGGTCTGCAACCTGCCAGGCTCCTCTGTCCCTGGGATTCTCCAGGCAATAGTACTGGCGTGTGTAACCATTCCCTTCTTCAGGGGATCTTCCTGACTCAGGGATCAAACCCGGGTCTCTTGCCTTGCAGGTAAATTCTTTCCCATTTGAACCAGCAAGGAAGCCCCAAGGGCCATGTAAAAGAGTGAAGCAGATCCGTGGAGAGCCTGTGAGGTAGCCGAATCTCTAATACGAATGCATTCATGTGAAAAGTACTAAGGACAGAGCGGTGTCCAGGCTACATGAAGAGGGAACCCAACTATGTAGAGCAGGTTTACATAGCTGATGGATGCAAGGGAGAAAGCAGATCAACACTTACTTTTATAGATATTATCAGCCTTTTAATTAATTTTTATTATTAAAAAAATTTACTTATGTATTAGACTGCATCAGGTCTTAGTTGCAGAACATGGGTTTCGTTGCCCCTCATCATGTGGAATCTTAGTTCCCTGATCAGGGACTGAACCTGTATCTCAGTACTGAAAGGCAGAATCTTAACCACTGGGCCACCAGAGAAGTCCCTTCAACCTTTTCTAAGTATATTGAATGGTCTATTAAAAAATCAGATCAAATTTGGAAAGTGAAAACACAAAACAAAATTTGAATGGAGTGAAACAACTGTGATTAAGGGGGCATTAGAGCCGAGAGAAGACTGAACAGGCAAGCTTCCAATCCTTGCAGTGAAAGAGACATGGGTTCCATCCCTGGGTCAGGAAGATCCCCTGGAGAAGGAAAAGAATTCTCCCACTCCAGTATTCTTGCCTGGAAAATCCCATGGACAGAGGAGCCTGGNGATAGCTTGAAGAATGCAAGCTAGAGGCTGAAGAAAGCACAGTGGCAGTTCAGATCCTGAAGACCAATTGCAACAAGCTCCTGTGGAATTTGTAACTCCTGCTTGATGGTTATTCTGAAGAAATTAACATTTTGACATTTCAAACCTCTAAATGTTTAGCAAAGACCCTGATGCTGGGAAAGATCGAAGGCAGGAGGAGAAGGGGAGGACAGAGGAAGAGATGACTGGATGGCATCACTGACTCAATGGACACGAGTTTGAGCAAGCTGCGGGAGCTGGTGATGGACGGGAAATTCTGCGCTCCCTGGCATTCTTCAGTCCATGGGTTCACAAACAGTCAGACATGACTGAACAAATGAAGCAAGACGTTTGAAAAGAATGAGCATGAAGTGACTCGGACGCATACACCAATGCAAACACATTCATATATGCACAGACACACCGTCATTTAATCCTCACGATTTATGAAGGAGATGTTTGTGTTCTCACCTTACATACAAACAATCACACTTGGGTAAATTAATTCATTTCTTCAACTATTAAGTAAAAAAAATCCAAGATTTTTACTCAGTCCAGGTGCCTTTTCTTTTGCTTAAGTATCCTGTGGGAATAACCAGAATCTTGGAAGAAAGTGACCTGTTTTAAGTATCTGATAGCTCAGAAATATAATACAGAAGAGAGCCATATCACACAAACTTCGTAAAAACAGATGTAAGGAAGTTCAGAGAAAAAATTAGTAGTTTTATATGGAGAAATTGAAAAGGGAAGGTCTCTGGAAAAGGCTGGAAGATTCACAGAGGTAAATTTTTGCAAAAATACTGACAACATTGCAATGAGGGAAAAAGTGAGACACACCAGTGATATAGAAAGTTCTCTAGAAAGCTCAGATTTTACAAGATCCCTGAGGAAAGGGGAGTTGTAAATCATCAGGAGTATATAGTGTTAGTTGCCCCATCGTGTCCAACTCTTTGGGACCCCGTGGTCTTTGGGATCCCATGGTCTGCAACCTGCCAGGCTCCTCTGTCCCTGGGATTCTCCAGGCAATAGTACTGGAGTGTGTAACCATTCCCTTCTTCAGGGGATCTTCCTGACTCAGGGATCAAACCCAGGTCTCTTGCCTTGCAGGTAAATTCTTTCCCATTTGAACCAGCAAGGAAGCCCCAAGGGCCATGTAAAAGAGTGAAGCAGATCCGTGGAGAGCCTGTGAGGTAGCCGAATCTCTAATACGAATGCATTCATGTGAAAAGTACTAAGGACAGAGCAGTATCCAGGCTACATGAAGAGGGAACCCAGCTATGTAGAGCAGATTTACATAGCTGATGGATGCAAGGGAGAAAGCAGATCAACACTTACTTTTATAGATATTATCAGCCTTTTAATTAATTTTTATTATTAAAAAAATTTACTTATGTATTAGACTGCATCAGGTCTTAGTTGCAGAACATGGGTTTCGTTGCCCCTCATCATGTGGAATCTTAGTTCCCTGATCAGGGACTGAACCTGTATCTCAGTACTGAAAGGCAGAATCTTAACCACTGGGCCACCAGAGAAGTCCCTTCAACCTTTTCTAAGTATATTGAATGGTCTATTAAAAAATCAGATCAAATTTGGAAAGTGAAAACACAAAACAAAATTTGAATGGAGTGAAACAACTGTGATTAAGGGGGCATTAGAGCCGAGAGAAGACTGAACAGGCAAGCTTCCAATCCTTGCAGTGAAAGAGACATGGGTTCCATCCCTGGGTCAGGAAGATCCCCTGGAGAAGGAAAAGAATTCTCCCACTCCAGTATTCTTGCCTGGAAAATCCCATGGACAGAGGAGCCTGGGAGCTACAGTCCATGGGGTCACAAAGAGTCAGACACGACTAAGTGATTAAGTAAAAACAACAGAGTCCAGAGAAGACTGAGCAGGCAGTACCATTGCCGGGAGCAATCCTACAGCCCTCTGCTACCCCTGTTCTGTGCTGACAGAACCCTGGGATCTTCAAGTCTTGGGTGGTTTTGTTTTCAAAGGAGAGCAGATGTCTTCTGTGCCCTAATAGGCGAATCCGGATTACTCTGAACTCATCCCAATAATACCATTCATTTTCAAGGGACTGGTTTAAAGATGGGTGCATGACATCATTTTCGCCAAAGAGACATGAGGAAAAAGTCTTGTTCAGGGGGTTGCTGGTAATGTTCCTCTTTTTAAAACAAGACATATGGAAAGGAGGTGTCCTCTCCCTCTCTTATGGACTTTAAATACTGTTGCTAAACATGGGATGCCCGGAGCTCTTACAGTCATTCCAAGTCATTGAAGGAGTGGCACTCTTGGTCTTACTGATGTAATTTAGTGCCTGAAATAATCATGGAAATGCCTCCTTGGGTCTTCTTGTCATGCAGTGTTCTTTCCTTATTTGAAGACTCAAAAGATTAGTCTTCTCTTCCTTGCTGACCAAGCATCCTAATGGATACACAAGTGATCATTTCATTTAAAAAAGAAAAATTCTGTACTAAATGAGAATGACATGACTTAGAAATCCTTGATGTAGAAATACTTAGTGTTTTTTTTTAAAGAGTAAAGCAAACTAGATTCAGTAGAAGTAAACCAGATTGTTTGGACATTAGGGAGGCTACTGCTATCAAGTTGCGATCTCAGAGTCAGGGTTAGTGTTCAGAACAATGCAGTTCCCTGGTGGCTCAGCTGGTAAAGAATCTACCTGCAATGCAGGAGACCTGGGTTTGACCCCTGGATTGGGAAGATCCCTTGGAGAAGGGAAAGGCAACTTGCTCCAGTATTCTGGCCTGGAGAATTCCATGGACTGTATAGTCCATGGGGTCGCAAAGAGTCAAACATGACTGAGTGACTTTCACTTCAACATGTTGACCACATGACCAGTCTTTAGATAGTACAATTTAAAGGTATTGAAAGAGTTGCTACTGCAAAGTATCTTCCTCATTAGTCTTCCGAGTGCCTGCCTTGTCTGATTTCAATTCCACCTTTGTATATCTGTCTTACTAATCTGCGGCTAAGACATAACAAACTGTATTTCCCAGACTTGGTTGCCAGCTGGCTTCCTGTTAGGTTCTGCTTAGAAACACTAGAATAATGGGAACACAAAAGGAGAGAAGGACTTCCTTATTCCTACTTGCTATTGCTACAGCTAGCTCCTTAGCAGTGACAATTCTCGGCAGCAGTGACATTTCACCCGAGTAGGAACAGTTTGTCTTAACAATGGCATCTGGTTTCAACTTCCAGTTTCTTTGTATTCTAAAGCTAGTTAATTGCTCCCCTCCATTAAGTACCAAGTGCAACCAGGCATTGCCACCTCCTTAGAGGTCTGAGTCTCAGATCTTCAGGGTCCCTACTCTCAGAGACCTTACATTTCTAGTAATGTAGCCTCTTCCTTTTTATTCCCTAAGCTTCGTGGGCAGTAGCTTACATGTCATCTCCAGGTAGTCTTCAGTATTTTCTGTTGCTCTGTCAGCCCTCAAATACCTGTATAACCAGCTCCAGTACTAAATCTTTTTGCTGGCATACTTAATATTTTCTGAGGACATCTGACTGACACTGCTAGGAGATTCTAGCAGTTAAAGGTTTATGCAGATACAGTTGGGGTCTTTTATAATTTGTGTTGGAAGATCAAGGAAGGATTTACGTTGAAAGATACCATTTGCAAATAACCTTGAATATGGGTAGGATTTGGGCTTCCCTGGTGGCTCAGGCAGTGGAGAATCTGCCTGCAAAAAAGGGTGACAAGGTTTCAATCCCTGGGTCAGGAAGATTCGCTGGAAAAGGGAATGGCTACCTACACCAGTATTCTTGCCTGGAGAATTTTATGGACAGAGGAGCCTGGCAGGCATCCACGGGGTTGTAAAGAGTGGGACATGACTGAAGCGACTGAGCGCACACACACACACACACACATACACACACACACACCACACACACACATAGTGATTTGAGAAAATAGCATTGTAACGGATATTAATGGAGAGTTCTTTAATGCCAGGATCAGAATTACTGAGCCTTTAAAGGCTGTTAAGCAGCTGGGTGGGAACATTAGGAGGTCAGATTGAGTGTCTCTAATTTGGAAGATAATGTAGTGAGTATAAGAAAGTTTTGTGAGATAATAGAGATAATATGAATGCCATATTCTAGTTTTCTAACCAAATTTAACCTGCTTTGAGTTTCCAGCCATCTGACTGGCAGGATATCCAGTATCAATCATTATTAGAACTTACTCTTTACTTTCATCGAAGAAGCTAGGGTTCACATAGTTCTGTGGAAATGAGAGAGATTTTTGGTTTTTAATGCCAGATTATCACCATCGTTTTGTTCATTTTAATGCTGGGCAAGTCTATTGGGAGCTGCAGAGATGCTCCAGCTGGTTTCCAGAGATGGTTTTCTCACAGTCCTCTTTGCCACAGGGAATTTGTAGTTAGTCTCAGGGGCCAGAGTGTGTGTTTCCAGCCTCTTTGGATCTACATTCATCCCCCATCAGAAGTTCAGCTGCCTCCTGAGCTTTGCTTGGAATAGAATACAGATTCTGCGTATGCCTTGTGATAGACAGAATAATGACCCCCCAAATATGTTAGCTGTTTCCTAGAACTTATTAATATGTTACATTACATAGTAAAGGAGAATTAAGATTGCAAAAAGTATTGATGCTTGCTAATCAGCTGACTTAAAGATATTACCCTGGACTATCTGAGTGGGCCCAATATCATCATAAGCATCTTTAAAAGTGGAAAAGGGAGGCAGAAAAGATTAGAATGATGGGTTGTGATAAGGACTCAACCTGAGGCTATTGGCTTTGAAAATGGAGGAAGAGGACCGCAAGCCAAGGAGTGTGAGCAGCCTCTGGAGGCTGGTGAAGGCAAGGACATGGACTTTTCCTGGAGCCTCCAGAGAGTGTATTCCTGCTGACATCTCGAATTTAATGCAGTGAGACCTCTGTTGGGCTTCTAAATTACTGAACTGTAAGATAGTAACTGTAATTTTAAACCGTAAGTTTAAGTTCATTTCCTACAGCTGCAGTGGGAACCTCATGTACTCCCAGAGCTGCCACACCTCTTTCCCCGAGACATAAGAAGCCTCACCGACTCCTTCTTCCTGACTCAGTTTGCCTCCCTCCTATCTCAGTTTCCACATACTCACCCTTCTCTCTTTCAGGGCAATTCCAGAAACAGAGGGACATTTCAGTACAGACCCTGAAATACAGAAATATTTTCATTCTCCCTACGAAAACCCTAGATTTTGCAAGAGTTAGGAAACCTTAGTCCACAGGCCAAATCTGGCTGATTGCCTGTTTTTGAAAATAAAGTTTTATTGGAACACATTCATTTACATATTGCTTATAGCTGTTTTCATGCAGAGTTAAGTAGTTGTAACAGAGACCATATGGCTGACAAATCCTTAAATATTTACTATCTGGAACTTTGCAGAAAAAAACATGCTTACCTCTTCCTTAGAAACAAAATAAGGCTAATCTTGGGGTGGGGATGAGGATAAGTATGGGGGGGAGGAGAATTTCCTTTTTAGTTGTTATCCTACAGCAGCAATGAGTGAGACAGAAATTAGTATCAGTCGATTAACTCATGCTTAGTGTAATGGACTGAATGGTGGTCCCAAAGACATCAGGTTCTATCTCTTGAACCTCTAAATGTTACCTTGTTTGGAAAAGGGGTCTCTGAAGAGGTAGAAAAGCTAAGAATAATTGAGATGAAGAGATAATTCTGGATTATCCTGACGGGCCCTAAATGTCATTGTAAGTATCCTTAGAAGAAAGAGGTAGAGGAGGATTTGATACACAGAGGAACGAGAAGGGAACGTGGAGACAGAGGCAAGAGTGGAGAGATAGAACCCACCAGTCAAGGCCCCCCAAGGAATGTCAATAGCCACCAGAAGCTGGAAGAGGCAAGGGATGGGTTTTCTCCAAGAATTTCAGCAAGAAACATGGCTCTGCTGATACCTTGATTCTGGTCTTTGTCTTCTAGAACTCAGAGAACATAAATTTCAGTTTTTTAAGTCATTGAGATTGTGGTTATCTTGTTACAACAGCAATGAGAAATTAATACAGATGGGAAGACCATCTTGAAAAGATTGCAAGCTTTTAAACAGCTAATATGATTGAAATCAGTAAAAAATTTATTTGCTTATGATTTCCAGACTCATTACTTCACATAATATCTGGCTTTGGTGGGAGAAATGCAGGGAAATGTAAAGGAACAAGCTTTGGGATTCACAGACTTTGTGGGTATTCAAATCATTTAACAGTGTATAAATTATTTCACAGTAATACAGTCAAAGTTCTTAGAGTAAATCATTTTGATTCCCACTTCTGTCTGGCATAGAGAAATAATCAGCATTTCAAAATGAGCCCTTGGCTGTTCTATCATTGCCTCAATAATGCTTATGGAGCAGACGGTATGCCAGCTTATGTTCCCTTGCTTTTTACTATCAAATTTTTCAAAATCAATATATGTACACATATCATATTGTATATATTTAGGATGCTTCTCTCACCCCTATTAGCATATTTGATATGCTAAATATGCTAAATATTTAGCCCTGCTTCTCTAAAAACCATTTACAACTGACTTATTCTTATAGATGGGTACATATTTGAACTCTTAACATCTGTAATATACTTTTCCAGATTTATACTTATTATTTCTTCCTGAGATAGCTGCACGCCTTGGTAAAACTGAGAAGAATAAAATGATCTGTTTAGTGTTTTGATGGTTTAATGACAATTAAAAAAAAAGTAATCATAGTATTCATTTCACTCTACCAATTCAAAGTTAAGTTTCAAAACTTATCTACAAGGGGCAATAATCCCCCTTCCTTTAGCGTGCACCTCCTGCGTGCCATATTGAATTCTCTTTGTCCAGTCACAGATGCACGAACTGTTCTGCCCAGGCCAGACTTCTCATAAGGATACCCTAACAGGGCATGGACTCAGGCAATGCAGGTCTGCTGCTGCTCCCCTTCTGCCCTGGAATCTCCCTGAGGCTGAGAATGTCTGCTTCGGAAGCTCATTCCATCAGACTTTCTCAGAAAGTCCCTCCACTTGGGCAACCTCTTGCCATGGCCAACTCAACAATGCACCTTTGTCAGGACCCTCCGTTCTTTCCTGTTTACCATCCATCCCATTTCTGAATAGTCCATTCACGCAGCAGCTTTTATTTTAGGCTTTATTTTTTGGGGGAAACCCCAGCCAAAGCATTAGAATACTGCAATCAAAAGGAAACATAGCTGGATATAATTTTTTAAAGTACTCACAAAAGTAAAGAGAGGAGAAAAATGGAACTGATGAACCCTTCACCTCGTGTGTCCTTTCCCCATAGTATCCTTGAAGTAGTCGCCTAGACTAGGTTTTTATGGGAGGGTGGTCAAAAGGTGATTTTGCTAGTTAGTAATAAATTCTCCTCATCAGGATTATATCCTTATAGCTCCTTCTTACCAACAAAATATGAGAGATCCCATTTCCCTATCGCCACCCCAACAAAGTACATTGTCAAACTTGTAGATTTCTGCCAATCTCATCTGTGTAGTTTCACTGACATTCTCTTGTATGAGCAAGATTAAGCAAATTTTTATGTTTATTTGTGAATTCCTTCTTCTTATCTTTTGCCTGTTTTTATACAGGTGTTTGTCTTCTTGTTTTTCAGAAGGCCTTTCATACTGGGGAAATTAGCAGTTTTGAGAATATATTTTTCAAATTTTTTTCATTTTATTTTGTTTTGGTCTTCTCATGCATTTCTTTTGACCATAGCTTATAAAGACCTTGTGTGCATGCTGAGTCGCTTCAGTCATGTCCAACTCTTTGTGACCCCATGGACCTCAGCCTGCCAGTCTCCTTTGTCCGTGGAATTTTCCAGGCAAGATTACTGAAGCGGGTCATCATCTCCTTCTTCATATAAAGACCTTGCACAACAATTATTGGAGAGGAGATTTGTATGAGAAATTATATTAAGTAAATAGTGAGAGTGAATGAACCTTTCCTAAATATTTTATGGAAGATTTGCAATAAAATTTTCAAGTTTTCAAATGATTTCATGTCATTTTGTCTAATTGTCTAGGTCCTTGTCTTATTCTTTGTCATCATTTTTTCCATTCCTCTCTGAGTTTCTCCATTTCTCCTTCCTACACTCTCTTTCCACTCTCTTTCCTTCCTTTCTCCCACCCTTCACTCCCTCCCTCCACTCCCTCCCTGCCTGCCTTCTTTCACTTGCCAGGCCCTAGATATATTATGATGAACAAACAGGAGAGTCCAATAGAAGAACAAACATGAATCCCTAAGTGACATCAGTGAAATTATCACTCTGACCTGGGCTAGAAGGAGAGGCACACGATGCTACGTGAGGCTGCAACTGTTGGGGGTTCATCTAAGCAAGGGAGATCAGAGAAGAGGTTTTTGAAGAGCTAACAATTAAATGGGACTCTGCAGGATGAGTAAGAATTAACTAGAACAAAAAAAGCAAAGGGGCTGGTCTTTTGGGGTACAGGAAATAGCTTCTGAAAAAAAGTCTTGTGGAGAAAGGGAGTATGGAAGTAGAAGAGGCTGAGAGTGAGGCCAGTATGAGTGGAGCACCGAGTGATGAGAGCCTGGAGTAAAGGTAAGGATGAAGGCGATGTGAGAATAAAGGTGATGTCGGGGTAAAGTGATGGTATGATAAAGGTGATGGGTAAGAGACAGAACTTGTGGGACCACTATAAGGAGCTATGTCTTTATCCTAAGACCATTTCAAAGCCATGGAAGAATTTAAAGAGAAGAGAGTGGGTGTGATCACATCTGAATTTTGAAAAGCTCATTGTGACTCCTGTATGAAGAAGCCCAGATAGGAATCAGTCATTGTGGTTTAGGGGAGGACAGAGGGTGATTAGGTGGATGTCACCAGGGGTAGACCTAGTGTATTTAACACTGAAATGTCTCATTTTTTAAAATACCTCCCCATGTGACAAAAGTACTTTCAGAAATAATCATCAAATAAAACAAAAAGCTTATAATGATAACGGCTAGAAAAAAAAATAGGCAAGGAGGACTTTATTTCACTGAACTTTGTATCATGAATAAAAAAAAAAGTTGAGAGATAAAAAAATCTTGCACCAAAATGAATAAATGCACAAGTACTCATTTAATTGTTTTTATGTCTATTTAACAGTTTAAACTTTAATCATTTGGTTATAATTCTATCATAATATTTTATGTAAATAATTTTCTGACAATTAGTAAGGGAGTTTTATTAAAACCAAAATTTAGACAGTGACTCAGTGACAAAACTGATGGACACTTTGTTTTCTTGATTCATTGCTTAGTTTAAAAACTGCTACTAATTTAAAAAATTTCAATTTATGATACTATTCAATATATTAATTATACACTTTCAATAAATTAAAAATTGTACTTAGCAAATGGAATGCTGTAACTCATGGCTTGCATTCTGTTTCACTTTTTAATGTTTTAAGCACAAATGTAGACTCTAAGTAGTTATATGGAATAACAGAACTGTATTAACTCAAATTCTGCTTCTTTGTTTTTTTAGCTATCAATGTGCTTTCATCGTATATTTTGAGTCTGCTGTTTAAGTGAAGCAATGAAAGATACCTACAGCACCCAAAGAGAGCTCAACCAATTTCTGAAACTTCATAAACTTGTTTTTAAATGGAAGCATATACTGAGTCCACAAGTGTTCAGAGCTGACTGTACAACTGGGAATTATCCAAATTAACTTCTCTGTAAAAAATACAATATTTATTAAAGGATAAGTAATAAAACTGTGTGAATTTGAAGCTTATGCATGTTATTATTAAAACTTATTAGTGGCCAGAGAAATTACTTAGAATTTAGATCAATGAAAGATTTCAGGCAGGAGGCATACTTTTGTCACTGACATTGTTAGAAATGGCAATAACGAAAAGCAGATATTTTAAAATTCTCCGTAGACACCAGAATCTTCTTTGTTGCCTGCACCTGAAGAAGACCTCGCCCACCACTTGGCACACCCATGGGTAACAGTGAATGTGGAAAATGGGTAAATTCACAGAAGAAGTAGTTCAAAAGGGAACTACGCCCGGTCTCTGCTCTTGGAGAGCTTGTGCTGTGGGAGGTGGAGGAGGAGGCATATGACAGTGACTGGAATGACCTCTTCCTGACTTTCTGACAAGAGGATGTCTGGGAAGAGTGAATAGTTGAGAATGTATTTCTGTGTAAGACTGACAAAGAGTTTCTCGTTGGCCAAACTCTAGCCAGGCTTCTCTAAGCACTCCTTCAGATTAGGCCCAACCTTGGCCTATATAGACGTGAAGAAAAAAATAATAATTTCCAGCGACAATGACCTTGGTCCCCCGCCCCCTTAAAGTGGCTGCCCGAGAGAACTCAAGGCCTCCCGAAGAGTCCACTGTTTGTCCCAACCAACACCTGATGGCAGGACCTCCGTCTCCCACCCTCTGTGGGTATGTAGGAGCCTAAATAAGTACCAGTTAATAACCCAGATGGGTTTTTCATGCACCAATCTCCTTTCCCTACTTTAAAAAATTTTCTCTTCCTGGACTCTGTCTCCCTCGCCCTCATTCTTCCTCTAAAATGTCCAGTCATCACTGTACAAATCAGAATTGAGTTCAGTTGAGTTCAGTTTACTCTGGACTCTTTTCCCGCTTGCAGTAGCTTATTACCAATTCAGTTTTGGCCTTCACACTTCAAGTAATGTCTGTGCGTACATGCTAAGTCGCTTCAGTTGCGTCTGACTGTGGGATCTTACGGACTGTAGCCCTCCAGGCTTCTCTGTCCTTAGGATTCTCTAGGCGTGAATACTGGAGTGAGTTGCCATATCCGCCTCCAAGGGACCTTCCCAACCCAGGGATTGATCCCACATCTCTCATGTCTCCTGCACTGGCAGACATGTTCATTACCTCTATCATCACCTGGGAAGCCCAACTAGTGTTCAGATTTATCTTTTTAGTTTTGGCTGCATTGAGTCTTTCTGTAGTTGCAGCAAGGGGGGGCTCCTCTCTGAGTGTGGTGCGTGGGTTTCTCATTGCAATGGCTTCTCTCATTGTTGAGCACAGGCTCAGTAGTTGCAGCACACAGGCTCAGAAGTCACAGTTTGTGAGCACAGGCTCTGTAGTTGTGGTCCTCGGGCTCAAGGGTCCTGCAGCACGTGGAATCTTCCTGAACCTGGGATCAAATCCATGTCCCATGCACTAGTAGGCAGATTCGTAACCACTGGACAACAAGGGAAGCCTTGACTTTTTCATCTTTAACAAGACTTGCAAATCATTCTAAATACATATCAGAACAAAAGTAGCCACCTGAAGCAGAGTCATCCCAGACATAAGATTCACAGGAAAATTCTACTATAAATAGTCCTTCAGATGAATATATTTGACTCTGTTCAATGTGATTAGAAATAGAAGTTGGACCAGGCAGAAGATAGGTGGAAGCTGAAACAGTTTATCCATTGGCAGAAACCAGCTTTAGAGATGAAGATTTTAACTACCAGCTTTGGAGTTGACAGAGCTAGATGGAGAGGGGGACTTGTAGAATATGCTAGGTTAATGATAATTGCTAAAAAGTAGATTTGTAAATAACTTGGAGATTTTAATTGACAAGAATCATTAGATCAAACAAAAGCTTACAGTTTTCTAGAAATTTGTCTGAGATGGGATTGAAGAGCTAAGGCACTAGGGAGGATTTTTTTTTAAGTCAAGCAGTGAAACACCTGTATATGCTACTTTGCCAAGCTAGAGCTCCACTGTATCAATAAATGTGGGAATTTGACAGCAGGTCATATATACACAGGGCTTCCTTGGTGGCTCAGAGGGTAAAGAATCCGCCTGCAATATAGAAGAACTGGGTTGGATCACTGGGTTGGGAAGATCCCCTGGAGGAGGGAATGGCAATCCACTCAAATATTCTTGCCTGGAGAATTCCATGGACAGATGAACCTGGCAGGCTACAGTCCGTGGTGTCACAAAGAGTTGGATACTACTGACTGACCACACTTTGACTTCACTTTGTATATACACAAACAGACACAGATTTATTGAGTGCTGACATTACATTTGCGAATCAACCATTCACTTATTCTTTAAAATATTTGATGCTTATTGAATGCACACTCTGATCTATGCAGTGGTTCCTGTCCTTGGAAATTTTATCAGTTCAGTTCAGTCACTCAGTCGTGTCCGACTGTTTGCGACCCCATGAATCGCAGAACGCCAGTCCTCCCTGTCCATCACCAACTCCCGGAGTTCACTCAGACTCAGGTCCATCGATGATGGACAGTCAGTGATGCCATCCAGCCATCTCACCCTCTGTAGTCCCCTTCTCCTCCTGCCCCCAATCCCTCCCAGCATCAGAGTCTTTTCCAGTGAGTCAACTCTTCTCATGAGGTGGCCAAAGTACTGGAGTTTCAGCTTTAGCATCATTCCTTCCAAAGAAATCCCAGGGCTGATCTCCTTGAGAATGGACTGGTTGGATCTCCTTGCAGTCCAAGGGACTCTCAAGAGTCTTCTCCAACACCATAGTTTGAAAGCATCAAGTCTTTGGCGCTCTGCCTTCTTCAGGCCAGTGTTAATGAAGGTAGATGCACTCCAGGAGTCTTTTACTCATCAGTTCTTGCCTTTCTCAGTTCTGCTATGTATCTGAGGCTATCTGAATTTTCAGACTGCATTTCCCAGGCTGAACTTGGATATGAACTGGGTCTGGCCAAATAGAGGCACTGAAGAGCGAATGGAAGGTGGCAGAACTGGAGAAGCCAAGGTTCTACTTAGTCAGAATTTTAGGAAATAGCTACTACTCCTCTATGGTTCCAACTTAGCTTCTGGTTTCCGGTATGGCCACTCATCAGAGCTGAATCTGTGCATTGCTTCCCAACTCTATATTTAGCGATGAGTTGGTAGCTTGAAATCAGCTCTGGTGAGATATTTACACCACATAAATTCACAGACAAGTTTTGTTGTTTTCCAGAGAGCTTGATGTTGAACACTAACCAGTACACCCCTGGTTCTAGTAATGCCATCTCTCTGATTCATTCCTCAATCTCTAGAGGTGGTAGTTGCCCTTCTGTTCTTATTCTTTAAGTTGCTTCAGCTCCTTCATTCTTTCTTTGTGTGACTGATGTCTTGTGTTAAATTTCCTCTTCTATAATATCTGCTGTAATTCCTGTTTTTCTGATGGGATCCTGACTGATATCATAGAGCATCTAACCTGGACTTCTCAGGAGAAATATAATATTCATATTTTTAAAAGATAAACAGAACTTGGCAATAGAATGAGAGGATAAAGAAAAGGTAGGATGCAGCATCATGTCCAGATTTTTGGTTTGGGAATGTAGGTGGGTAATGTTGTCATTTGTTAAGAGAGGAAGAAGAAGCAGAACAAGTTTGGGGATAGGGGATACAAATGCTGAGTTTGAGGTGTTCGTGGAATGCCTAAGGATAGAAGTCCATAGGGCTTGACAGAATCTGAACACAGCAGTCATATCTTCCCCAGAAACCCTCCTCTTCTTTCTGACTCTCAGTTGCCTTGCTCAGAGGGTTGTTACATCTCTCTTCTGTACCTTTAAACTGCTGCTCCAGATTTCATGCACATCAGCTCAGTTTGCCTTTATCTTAAAAAAAAAAAAAAAAAAAAACCTAAAAAAAAAAGATCAGAGTCCAGCTTTCTAACCACCTTTTTGGGGCTATATTCCTCTTTTTCCTTTTATGAGTAATTTTGTTTCCGTGGTAGTTGTTTCTACTTCCTTCTTACCCAATCTTCNAAAAAAAAAAAAAAAAAAAAAAAAAAAAACCTAAAAAAAAAAAGATCAGAGTCCAGCTTTCTAACCACCTTTTTGGGGCTATATTCCTCTTTTTCCTTTTATGAGTAATTTTGTTTCCGTGGTAGTTGTTTCTACTTCCTTCTTACCCAATCTTCCTTAATATACTGAAACTAGTCTTTCATCTCCACTGGAACTGATTCAAAAACTAATCTTGGCAAATATAACAGTGACTTGCTTATTGCTAAATCCAATAGGCTCTCAACTGTGAGCTGGCCAGAGGTGCTAAATTCTGGTAAGTGGCCAGTAAACAGCAAATATTCAGTAAGTGGGTGTAGTTACTATTATGGTTGGGCTGAATTAATTTTTAAAATTGTTATTGCTAATTTTTTTTACAAGAGGGATTCTCACAACAAATTCTCTTTTTATCTGATTATTTCATTTCTTAGTGGATGTGTGTCTCTAATTACTTACCATCAAAACAATTAGTGAATTCAGCAGAAAAAATAGATATTTCACAAATCATCACTTAGCATCCTATGAAAAGAATAAAAATATAAACCCTATAAAACATTATTTGACTAGAATTTTCACCTTTCCACCAGTTGTTTGTTTCTTTACAAAGAGAGCTTCAAAATAAGCAAGCTGCCTTCGGGGAATGATAGGCAAAAGTATCTTCCTCAAAACTTTCTATGTTTTCTTGCAGTAGCCACAAATAGCTAGCAATCTTTAGTAAGAAACAGAGATGAGGAATAAGGGTCATTTACTAAGTGGCGTGTTTGATTTACAGTCTAGTAGTTGCAAAGAATTAGTGGTGTATTTATGTTTCAGTAGCTCACACATAAAAGACAGAGCTAGAGTGATGAGCAGACTTAAATCATATCTTTGCCTCAGTGTAAAAGGGAATATGCTTTAATAGAACAGTGTGACCTCATCTTTCAGTCTTTTTCAGAGGAAGGAACACAATCTACAAATGAGATGTGATACTTTATTTTTTTTTTTCCAGCTTGCACTTAAAACAGCAGTTCTTTATTTGTATGCACTTTGAATGTGAAAGCTAAGATTTGACATGTATGTGTTTGTAATCATATATGCTCAGATTTAATCCTCATTCACAACTGATAAACCTCATGCTCTGAAGCAGGAAAACCCCAAGGCAATCTTGAAATTGTTAGTAAACTAGTGTTCTCTGTAATGTAACACTGGAGGTTGGACTGTGTGAACATATTCAGGGATCATTTCTAGATAAACAGCACAATTTTTATAATTGGAAGATTATATTGGCTACAATGATTGGTCTCATTTACATCCCACATGAAACCTTAAAGATGATAAAATCCCATGATAAGAGGACTATAGGTATGATTTCACAAATGCTTAATAAAAACAAATGATGTTTCAATTTAATGAATAGGAGATAGGAGACCGATATCATGTGGTGGCTCGGATGTTAAGAATCTGCCTGCAGTGTGGGAGATCTGAGTTCTCCCTGGTTTGGGAAGATGCCCTGAAGAAGAGCACAGCAACCCATTTCAGTATTCTTACCTGGAGAATCCCCATGGACGGAAGCGCCTGGTGGGCCACAGTCCATGGGATCTTAAAGAGCTGGAATGACTGAGCAACTGAGCACACAAAACAACCTCTCTTTCATCACATGGAGAAGCTCTAAAGAAAATAAAATGCAGTGTGTACTGTAATCTGTCATGATACATTAATGTACTGAGTAGAAAAATTCAGAAGGAAGAAGCATTTTAATTTAACATAAAACACAATTGTTTTTGTATCATTTTCTCTGTATTGTTCTTTTTCTTTTGTACCTTTAAAAAGTATAATTTGCCTTACATTCACTCAGTTAAGTTACACCTAACTGCAGGACTAAAAATGATGAATAAGCAAATGAAAGAAAAAGAAAGAAGAAAAGAAATAAGTTAATTAAATTAAATTAATATGGAAGTATAATGAGTAAAATGTGAAAGTTCCTTTTCCTTGCTTCCCATTGACACTCTGCTTGCCAGAGATAACAATTTGATGTGTGTAATTTCAGTTCTTTATCTAAATATCTACATGCAATTGTGGATCAAATACACAAATACATTCATGTATAAGCTTATATAAATATGTATACATATATATGTATACATATATAGTTGTTGTTCAGTTGTTTAAGTCATGTCCAACAGTTTGTGACCCCATGGAATGTAGCTCCTCTGTCTTTGGGCTTTCCTAGGCAAGAATACTGAAATGGGTTTCCATTTCAGTATCCAAGCTATCTTCCCAATCCAGGAACAGAACCTGCATCTCCTGCATTGGCAGGAGATTTTACTGCTGAGCCACCATGGAAACATATACCTATACATACATATATATATATATATATAAACATATAAAAGTGTGTGCATATATATGTATATATATATATATACACACACACACACACACACACACACTTATTCTTTACATAAATGGGACCATATCATTTGTATTTTTTGACAACATCAATATATCTTAGATATCTTTTCATGTTAAAATGAATAATCCTAACACATACCTTTTAATTAACTGATTAATCGAAAACACATATTCATTACAAGATGTCTTTCTAGACACTGGTGACTTGATAGTAACCAATAGGTAAAATTTCCACAGTTTATTGTAATGCACACAGTCAAAGGCTTTGGCATAGTCAATAAAGCAGAAATAGACGTTTTTCTGGAACTCTCTTGCTTTTTCCATGATTCAGTGGATGTTGGCAATTTGATCTCTGGTTCCTCTACCTTTTCTAAAATGAGCTTGAACATCTGGAAGTTCACGGTTCACGTACTGCTGAAGCCTGGCTTGGAGAATTTTGAGTGTTTCTTTACTAGCGTATGGTATGAGTGCAGTTGTACAGGAGTTTGAGCATTCTTTGGCATTGCCTTTCTTTGGGATTAGAATGAAAACTGACCTTTTCCAGTC
>SJYV01056332.1:1103958-1141024 GCA_006410875.1 Neotragus pygmaeus
TGGAAAAAGCTCAAGCTGGAATCAAGATTGCCAGGAGAAATATCAATAACCTCAGTTATGCAGATGACACCACCCATATGACAGAAAGTGAAGAGGAACTAAAAAGCCTCTTGATGAAAGTGAAAAAGGAGACTGAAAAATTTGGCTTAAAGCTAAACATTCAGAAAACTAAGATCATGGCACGTGAGCCCATGGAGTCACAAGGAGTTAGACACTACTGAGTGACTTTCACTTTCAGTGTTTAATGTTAGGAGCTGGTACATTTTGTGAAGAAAAATAAAGAGGGTTAAAATATCCAGAAGGTAGAAATCAGGATGCCACGCAGTGCCATTCAGGCAGAGCTTTTGAAGAGAATGAACCAGCTAAGAGAATGTTGGAGAAAGAATAATAGAGGTAGAAGAATAAGAAAGTGCCAATGCCCTAGATTTTGAAACAGAGCAAGAGATGAAGGAAGAGGGAGGAAATGAGTTCTCAGAGGCAGAAGCCAGATTACACAGGACTGTGGGTCTTGGTAAGGACACTGCATTTGATTTTAGTAACTTTACTGAATTCCTGATTCTTTTTTTACTTTATGGATGTAAATAGCTTACTTAACCCCTCTTTCCTAATGAAGGGAAAGTTTTAAGTGTTTCGTTTATGATTATAAAGACCATCCTTTGCTCATCTCTATGCACAAGGAAATACCTCTGCAAATTATATTCCCGGTACAGAATAACTACATCAAAAGATGAGCACAATGTAAATGCTGATAGGTGCTGTCCAATTGCCTTCCCAAAAGCCAACTGAACTGAACTGAAAAGCTAAATATACATTACCACCCATGCAATGTTAGAAGTGACCATTTCTCTTTATTCTTTTCCATATAAAACATTTTCTTGTTACTCTAAATAATCCAATGGATGAATAAATTGTGTCTTTGCTTTGTTTTAGTGTGCATTTTCACTATTATTAATAAAGCTGAGCACCATTTCTTATGTTTAAAACCATTTGCTTTTTTTTTTTCCAAGGAATAGCTATTGGTCAAACTTTCATCCCTGGTCATGTCTGTGGCCAGCCTTTGGACTGGCTGTCTTTGGGTCAGTTGTCCACCCTTAGAACAGTCAGCTCTGTCTGGAAGACTTAGGAAGTATGCTGTGAAACACTGCTCACTAAGGCGGCTCCTCAGCATGGGCTATAAGTAGTGCATGATTGCCTATAGACTATATGAGTGAAACAATTACTCTGATTAATGCCCGGTGCAATTTGATGGCGAGTGAAATTAGGAATGAAACACAATATTTATTGAGTACACACAAATGCCAAGCTCTATTTTCGATGTTATGAGAGATAGAAAGTTACACATGGTGGTGTCATTGTTCTCAAGATACTTTTTATCTTATATAAGGGGAAAGGACATAACTAATTATAATTCAGAATGGAATTTAAGGTCCCCAAGAATGACACAAACCAAGTGATAAAGTAATTCTGAGCAAAGAGAAATCACGTTCAACTGAGAACTCTGCTAAGATTTAGAGCCCTAGATTTTGAATAAGCGTAGGATTTTTTTAAGTAAAAAAAGGACAAAGACAGAAGTAGAAATAAGCTACAGTCCCACCACTGAGAGAAAAATGTATTTTTTTCTTTTTGCTAATGACTCAATGTTTTTAAGGAGATCTTGCCTGACATTCGCGTGTGTGTGTATGTGTGTGTGTGTGTATCAGTTCATTTGCTCAGTTGTGTCCAACTCTTCGCGACCCCATGGACTGCAGCATGCCATGCTTCCTTGTCCATCATCAACTCCTGGAGGTTATTCAAACTCGTGACCATCGAATCAGTGATGCCATCCAACCATCTCATCCTCTGTTGTCCCCTTCTCCTGTCTTCAATCTTTCCCAGCATCAGGGTCTTTTCTATTGAGTCAGTTCTTTGCATCAGGTGACCAAAGTATTGGAGTTTCAGCTTCAACATCAGTCTTTCCAATGAATATTCAGAACTTAGCTCCTTTATATATATATATATATATAAACATATATATATGCATATACATACATATAATATATACAAACACACACACACACACATATATATAAAGGAACTAAGTTCTGAATATATATATATATATATATATATATATATATATATGCTTTTGTCCAATAAATATACTCAAATAGTTATACACAAATGGGAGCTTTTTCTGGGCAAAGACAGTGTTTGGTTCATTGGCCAATCAGGTACTCAGGTGTTGAATGAATGTTTTATAACTTGTTCTTTCTTTGTTAATAAAGATATACCCATATCTATAAACATGTTTATAGATTGTATAGTATTTCAATACATGTTGCTGGGAAAGATTGAAGGCAAAAGGAGAAGGGGCGGCAGCGACTGAGGTGGTTAAATAGCACCACTGACTTAATGAATATGAATTTGAGCAAACTCCAGGAGACAGGGAAAAACAGAGGAGCCTGGAGTGCTGCAGTCCACGGGGTCACAAAAAGTCAGACACAATTTAGCAACTGAACAGCAACATTCTTCAGTGGGTGAATGTTTAAATTTATTATCAGTTCTATTTTACTTTAAATAACATTAATAAGAGAAATCTTTGAATGAATCTGTTTTATACCTATGTGATTATCTCCTTGGAGCAAAGTTTTAGAAATGAGTTTTCTGTTGAAAAGAATAATTTAGGCTTCCTTGGGGGCTCAGACAGTAAAGCATCTGCCTGCAATGTGAGAGACCTGGTTTTGATCCCTGGGTTGGGAAGATTCCCTGGAGAAGGAAATGGAAAACCATTCCAGTATTCTTGCCTGGAAAATTTCATGGATGGAGGAGCCTGGTAGCCTACAGTCCATGGAGTCTCAAAGAGTTAGACAGGACTGAGCCACTTCACTTCTTCACTTACAGCAGGGAGTCCCCAACCTCTGGAATCTACTGCCTGATAATCTGAGGTGGAGCTNGATCTTTCAGCCACAGGGTTGGTATCTGATCACTGTAGTTGCTGCCTCTATGGTACAATTGTTCAGTTGCTCAATTATGTCCAACTCTTTGCTACTACATGGACTGCAGCACGCCAGACTTCCCTGTCCTTCACCATCTCCTGGAGCTTGCTCAAATTCATGTCCATTGAGTCGGTGATGCCATCCAACCATCTCATCCTCTGTTGTCCCCTTCTCCTATTGCCTTCTATCTTTTCAAACATTGTGTCTTTTCTAATGAGCTGGCCTTTTGCATCAGGTGACCAAAGTATTGGAGCTTCAGTTTCAGCATCAATCCTTCCAATGAATATTCAGGGTTGATTTCGGATTGACTGATTTGATCTCCTTGCAGTCCAAGGGACTCTCAAGAATTTTTTCCAACACCACAGTTCAAAAACATCAAATCTTCAATAGTGTTTTCTTTTTCTTTTTCAGTTACTTGCGTGTGTGCTAAGTCACTTCAGCTGTGCCCAATCCTTTGGACAATAGCTCACCAGGCTCCTCTGTCCATGGGCTTCTCCAGGCAAGAATACCAGACTAGGTTGCCTTTTCCTTCTCCAGGGTATCTTCCTAACCCATGAATTGAACCCACATCTCTTATGTCTCCTGCATTGGCAGGTGGGTTCTTTATACCACTAGCTCCACCTGGGAAGCCCTTCAGTTACTTAATTCACAACTTTATACCTAGTTGAAAATTCCTAATATTTAAATTCTGTCCGTTCAATGACTGGTACAGTTTTCATTCCCTTACTGGACCTTGATGGAGACAATAGTCAACGAAGAACAGTGGAAATTCATATTTTTTAAGAACAAAGGCTATTCACTTTGTGAATATGTATATGTCATGTATATATCACCCAACATACAAGTGACTCCCTAGAAGACTTTCATGAGGCAGAGGAGGGTGAAGAGAACCAAGAGGTGAAGCCAATTCTTAACAAGTGTGGTTTAGAAAATGTACCCTTACAGCATTTCTTTCACCGTGAAGAGCCACTGGATAGCTCTTTGCATTTTTTTCCTCCAAGGTCATAAAGTCACATCTTCACAGCAGTAGCAAGATGGATTTTCATGATGGAATCTGGCTAATAATGGGTTTCTTGCAGAACCAGGAGGTTTCAATGACCTGAGGTTATTCTGGAAGCTGCAATTGCCTAAAGAGAATAACTGTAAGAACTCTTATTTATGGGAATTCAGGAAAATGTTATAGAGGTACACCATTGAAGTGGCCATATATGTAAGCTGTGGTTGAGAGAAACACTTTTCAGCATTGAGATAAAATTTCTGTGTTCAGTGACTGTGATATAACAGATCCTTCTCTATTGATCTTCATTCTCTATAAAATTTTATGGTTGTACAATTTCAGGTTATCCATAAAAGTTCAACTGTGTTAAATAAGTCTTAAGGCCAACATCATTGTTATTCTGAAAATTAAAGTGGTTGGTTAACTGTTTTCTAACTGTGTTCTAGTGAATCAAGCTATCTGCTATTTGTGCAATTAGTTCAAGGCTCTATCCCATCATCTATAACCATCTAAAAGTAAATTCTATTAGATTTTGGCCTTTTGGCTAAGATCAGGTGTAGTAAGAGGGCTTCCTATGTGGCACAGTAGTAAGTAATCTGCCTGCTAATGCAGGAGATGCAACAGATGCATGTTCAATCCCTGGGTTGGGAAGATCCCCTAGAGCAGAAAATGGCAATTTGCTCCAGTATTCTTGCTGGAAAATTCCATGACTGAGTACACAGCATACATCATCTTTCCTAAGTTATTGATCATTATGAATATAATTTCATCTGGTTTTGAAAAAAAAAGTGACCAAAAATCTCAAAAGTATTTTTTTTTCTGTCTTATGAAAGTAAGTGCAATGAATTTCCAGATGTTCAAGCTGATTTTAGAAAAGGCAGAGGAACCAGAGATCAAATTGCCAACATCTGCTGGATCATCAAAAAAGCAAAAGAGTTCCAGAAAAACATCTATTTCTGCTTTATTGACTATGCCAAAGCCTTTGACTGTGTGGATCACAATAAACTGAAAATTTTTGAAAGAGGTGGGAATACCAGACCACATGACCTGCCTCTTGAAAAATCTACNGACAGCCTGTGGAGAGGAGACAGCCTCAGGGAGAGGTCTGTGAGGAACCCGGGGGGATCCCAGAGGCTGACGGGCCCCAGAGGTAAAGAAGACCTTAAGAGCGTAGGTGCAAAGCAATGGGACAGAGGTAAAGCAGCAGATTTGGAGCTGGCCTGCACGGGTTCACCTCCCAGCCCTGCCCTTCCTAGCTGGGTGACAGCTTCTCAGGGTCCTTGTCTATAATGGGGCGCTTCCTAAAGTTGTACGGTTGAAGGAGATAATGCACGCTGCTTTTAGAACACTGTGCGACAGGCGGTAGGGCCTCAATAAATATGGACTACTGTTTCATCATCAACATTATTCTTTTTTGAAAGAATCAAGTTGGATGTGAGTCAGTGGAAGGAGGGAAGCTTGTGGGTTTTGGAGTAGGTCAGATGTAGGTCTCAGCCTGCCTCTGCTATCTCATAGCTGTGTGACCTTTGGCAAGTCACTTCACTTCTCTGAACCTCAGTTTCCTTGTCTATAAAGTGAAGCAATAACCCCTGCTTGCTTGACTCACTGGGGCTGTTGTGAGGTGATAAGTGACATAATTTGATGTGAAAGTACTTCCTTTTATACAGAAGAGACTGATACCAACAATATGTGATCTTCATAAAGTGCTTTCCTGTGTACAGAGGTTCTGTTCCATGCTGTCTCTCATATCTGCCTCATCCTTATGAGCCCACTNATGGACAGAGGAGCCTGGTGGGCTACAGTCCATGGGGTCTCAGAGTTGGACACGACTGAAGTGACTGAACATGCAAAGTTCACTTGTTCTCAATGTCAAACAGGCTACATTATAAGATGTAAGCCGGATCTAGGCAGAGATTAGGATCACCTCTCTGCTGTTTTCCTATTTCGAGGGATTTTCCTAATTTTCAGCTGTTCCGTTAAGTTTGTCTTAATGTTTGACTCGTCAGGTTTTTTGCCACACAGACTGCTCATGGTTGGCAAATGCATTCAGTAAAGAAAAGCATCTAACTCACAAATGTGCATCCATATCATTCCATCTTTACCGAGTAGATTTCTTCTGCTTTCATCCTGCTTTTCCAGAAAGCTTCCTCTGGTTTTCAAAGGCTTGAACAATTTTACCAAGGATTTGTCAGTTTACTCTTCGAATTTATGTTTCACTCCCGAATTTGAACAAGAAGCTCCTTCCCACATGTTCATATTATCCCTTCCTGTACTTACTTCCTTAATTAAATATCATAGAATTTTATATCTGGATAGTTTCTTAGAAAGAGTGTAATCATTTCATTTCATGTAAGAAGCACCAGGAGTCTTGAAAGGTGAGATGAGTGGTCCAGGGTCACAGGACCAGTTAATGGCTTGGTTTCCTGAGTTAGCCTTGATGAATAGCCACGATGCTGGTGCCAGGAGCACTGTGTGGTTCTAATGCAATTGAATAATCCCCCAAAACTGAAAGATACCATCCCAGCCATCAGTACATTCATATCTGTTTTGGGGAAATCAAATACACACAATAAAGTATAGTGTGAAAAATTCTAAAATCAACTTGGCTCCTAATTCAAAGTCTAACTAAATATAGACAGGAGAGTAATAGGGCTGCAAGTTCAGGCAACACACCTACTGTGTGTTTATTAACCTTAAAGCCTTAGAAAAGGGAAAATGTTAATACATCATAAATTCATTCCGTTTTCCAGGTCCCAAATGTATAGTGCATCATTCCTATAACACTGGTTAAGTGTTAGAAAGGCTTTTGAAATTTTGGCAAGTAAAAAAAAAAAATTAAGTGCGTGGCTTTCTATGTCTCTCTCATTATGAATCCTCTGCAAATCTCTTCTGATAGAAAACTGTATCCTACTTCTAGGAGTAGAAGATATAAAGACTCATCAGTTTCCTCTTCATCCTTTCATCTTTGGATCTATTAACGGGAAAGGCATAATTTGTTTCTAAAGAATTCCTGTGTATTAAGAAAGCTCTTGTTTGCCTTGGAAGAGCAGAAGCTTGTTTTACTTGTTTGTTTCATGAAGACTCCTTTTCATAATGGAATTACATAGGCAAAGGGCTAAATTGGCTACTAAAATATCTGAATTGATAAATTATACAAGGATGAAAATAAGTAGAAAATAGATTATTTAATTTTATGTAAATATTTAATGTTTTTTATTTGTAGCATATAACATAATTTTCCTTAAGACCACATTCATATTCAAGGCCAGTTGCTACTTTTACAGATATGCTCCATTTAGTTTTTGCTTAGAGCCTTTGAATGCCTTATTATGTGCACTGGTTTAAAGTAATTAACATATTATAAAAACAGTGCTTTTAAAACTCTAGGAGCAATTAAATTTGTGTTATTTAATCAGTTATTTCTTTTGAATTAAAAGTTTTATAGATTAGGAATTAAAATTTCCAATGCTTTTGCAAAATTCCTCCTTATTTTCAAATAGGAAGCAGTATTCTGTTACCTTTATCAGGTGGCCAAATAAATCTTTTGACTCATAGAAATAGAAAGAACCTATCTTATCATTTTCTCCCTGCAAAAGAAAGGGAAGAATTTTGAAGTTAAAAGTAATGTTTTGAAGCTGATTGAACCAAAACCTCTGAAGTGTAATTTTTAGACAAGTAGAGAGTTGTGGAGATCTTTACATAATAGGTTCTGCAAGTGGCCACAGATTTATTAAACTTATTTATGTAAACACAGAGGTTGATATCTATTGGCTGGGAATACAATGATTATAAGAGAGTTTCATGGGTCTGAGGGCTTCCCAGGTGGTGCTAGGAATAAAGAACCCACTTGCCAATGCAGGAGACCTTAGAGATCTGTGTTTTTTCCCTGGGTTGGGAAGATCCTTTGGAGGAGGGCACACCCACTCCAGTATTCTTGACCGGAGAATCCCATGGGAAGAGGACCCTGGTGGGCTACAGTCCATAGAGTCACAAAGAGTCAGACACGACTGAGGCGACTTAGCATGCACACACACATGGTTTTGAAGAGTAAAATTTTTTTTTGTAATCAGGTCCAGAGATCAGAAAGGAGGAGCTTATTGCTAATGGTTATGCTGAAGTGGTACTTTTGGGGAGTAAAAAATGAATTTTACGCTCAAAAGTAATTTAGGTGGAACTTTATTTTATTTTTGAAAGTTAATACTTCAAATGAAAACAAGGTCAGAGAAAAGGAAATAGTTTAAGCAAATCCAAGAACACATGGTTGATATGATTTTCACACCAAAAAATCATGGTTGATAACATGCCTATTGGTTTGGCTGTGGCCATTGGTTTGAGAATATGACTTTTGAATATCCACATTTCAAAGTGAATCTTTCTTTCTGGGAGAGTGGAAAGTAAATTACATCAGGCAATTCAAGAAGCAGAAAAAGACCTCATTAAGGTTCTAGATATCAATACCTTTCACACTAGCTTCCCTGACATTCTTACCATGACAATGAATTTGTGGTTTTTAACCACTGCCCTTCATATAAGGATTAATATGTTTACCTATGCAAATATTAATTTTAGAAGTAAATTAGTTTATTTTACTTACTGGACATTTGAAGATATGAGATACAAAATAGATACATTTTGATGAAGCATGAAATGAGGTAAGTCTAGATGACACATTGTGACCTGGGTTGTAAGTATTCCTAAAAGAGAGAAGAGAAAGGGAAGATACTGATGTTGAATGTCATACTGCTCTGCTATGAGTTTGCACAAAGGGATATTTGAATAAAGGTAAGTCTCCTTAAAAAAGCATGTTGATATTACTCATTAAAAGTTAAGAACTCACTAAGGGAAAAAAATTATATATATATATCTTAAAATGTTTTAAACTATCTTTGTGCTATAAATTAGTTCCACTCTTTTGGGGACAGTTTTAAGTTTTATTTTGATATTATTAGTATTATATAGTTTGAATATTTTGGGTATAATATTGGCATCATGTAGATATTTGTGAGAAAAGGGCTGACATTCAAATGTTTAACTGCTCTTTTTTTTTCCCCCAAGTAAACCTCAGACAAAACGTTGTCAACAAAGAAATTAATCAGTCTAAGAAAGAAATGGGAAATTGGTTTTGAGTCAGATTTAAGATTATAACCCAGGAATAGCAGCTCAGAAATCTCTGAGAACTGTTTCCCCCTTTAGAAGTCAAGGTAGAGTTATATGAGTTTTGAGACTGAAGGCTGTATATTAAATGACGTATTACTGATGGTTTACACAAATCAGATCTAAGTGTCATCACGGCCCCTTACAAGATCAAGAAGGAATGTTATCTTTAAGGAATTGCCTCAGTACTAAGAGAATGCTGCTCTTTATAGCTGAGCAGGTATGTCTGCTGATGGGAAGGTTGGTTGATGCATNTTTACACAAATCAGATCTAAGTGTCATCACGGCCCCTTACAAGATCAAGAAGGAATGTTATCTTTAAGGAATTGCCTCAGTACTAAGAGAATGCTGCTCTTTATAGCTGAGCAGGTATGTCTGCTGATGGGAAGGTTGGTTGATGCATGGCACAGATACACAATGGAAACAGGGGGAGAGAGGAGGCCAAAGGGCAGAGAAAATTTTTTTTATATTTACATTTTTGTCTTGCCGTAAAATATGACTTTTTTTCATAAAACTATATTTTATATTTCTAAAACCAACAGACTTTAATGGTGGATCATTTTTCTTACATTAATTACACAGGTACTAGTTTCTTAGCTGGAGATCAAGCATACTACCAGTGTCAGTTTAGAGATAAATACCTTTGAAATCCTGATAGAGAAGAGCTATAGAAATAACATGTGCCACCTCAAGTTTGTAAAATGGCCTCCGTGCATCATACAGCTTGTCTCAAATGGAGACCAAGAAAGCAAGGTCATTTTTAATCTCTACGTACATCTTGCTTTCCTGGCTCCACACTAATCATTCATTGTGTTTCGCATATTGGAAGGGAGAAGATGAAGGATATAGAAGAATTCACTTTGAAAACATGTAGTCAATGTTGCATATCCAAAAGCTCCCAGGGGATTAAACAATCAGAAAGCCCTACATCATTTGCATTTTAATGGATAAAATAAGAGTTGAAACATTTCTTTACACTTAAACTACCATGAAAAAGCCTGTGTAGCTGATAGGACTGAAGTGGTGGGGAGAGGGAGGAAGAAGTGGGGACTGTATAAAATTTAAGGAAAATTTATTTCTTTTAGAGAATTGGAGCTGGGCTGATTAAGTCAAGGTGCCTGTCGCTGCTAGAGACACATTTTCCTAATGAAAAGTACTGTAACTTCAGACCTTTCACATTTTCCATGAATAGATGTCGTTACTCATTATCACATTTATCATTACTTGTAAAACAGTGAGGTGACAGCAGGGGAACGGACTAAAATAGCGTTGAAGAAAATTTGGTCCTGGCTTAGGTAATTTAAATGAAAGCTTTTTTGTTTTGCAAAAGCGAAAACAACCTCCATCCTTACTCCATCATACCTTCGGGAAGGAAACTCACATGAAGTAGTGGGCCATTTTTATGAAAACTGACCACAGTTTCTGTCCCTCCTGCTCTAATTCTGAATTAGAAATGATAAAGAGCTTGACTGGTAAAATTCTGAAACAGATAATGAGTTTTTTAAGTGATAATTACTGAATCTCCTTATTTTTAGAAACCCATTAACAAGTATCTCTTTAGTCATGGAAAAAAAATCTTCATAAATATTGAATTGTGCTATCACAGGTACAAGTTTCTTTCAAATTATGGAACCAGACTAATTTCACAGGAACTATTTTCTATTAATTGGTTTTAAGATTTAATCAAGTAAAGACATCATTTATTGATTCTAATTTGAAAAACCAGAAAGAAAAGGTATAATCTGATTATCTTTTGTCAAACATCTTCGCATGTTCATTTGAGTTAGAAATTGAAAACAAAAGGTGCCCCTGTGCCTTGTAAGTTTCTCCAATTCAAAGAACAGGATTTATCAATGGGAGTCTGTGGCAGGCCTTAGAGTGATATCTTGCTGCCTAAAAAGAGAATGGACACAGTTTGGCTAGACTTGTAACAAGGATAGAATAGCCTTTTGTTGAATTCTTAATTAGCCTAGCTGACAGGAAGAAGGCAGTAAACTGTACATTACAGTCAAAGTTCAGCAATGCCACATTTCCAATAAGCAAATCTTGACTATGTTCTTCAGATACTAAGTGGTAGTGAAACCATTAAGAGGTCCCAAAGTATACAGTTTTGAAAGCTGAAGATTAGTACCCCTTGTAGACAGGAAGGTCCCATAGCTATTGGCTATCGGTTCTATCGGCTGCTAAACGTTCTCTCGTTGTTGACAAGGCCCCATTCAGAGCACATAGATATTTTCAAATGTAATGATTATATGTTATTAATACTTGCCACCAACTGATCAAGATAATGTACTGGACCTAAAACATTACAGATAATGATGAAGAAGCACTTCAAAACACAAACATACTATAGATCTGTAGATCTATAGATTCGACTCATTTTTACTCAAGGAGTTGTTATGTATAAAATAGGCAAATAAGGGTTTTGTAAATTATTGTAGAAGTAGACTTGCCAGTGTCTGCCACTGACAGATTTATTATTAGAAACAACCCTTGTTTGCAATGTAAGACAATTTTATAACAAGGAATCTGACTTCAGAAATGTGTCTTTTCTAACTTTCTCTGTAAGTTTTTGATGTCCGTGTTCTCTTTCCCATCTTCACTGCTAAGCTAATTTAACTATTGCTTACTGGTTTTCAAGAAAAAGATGATAAATGAATTTTTCAGTTTATATTTTAAAATTATTTACAAGGCTAAATGGAGACAAGAAATCAAAGTTATCAGCAAGTGCTCTTGTTAAAGATAGTGACTGTATTCTGGAGCATCCTAGTTTTGAATGATCATGAAGATTATTTGAATTGAAGACATTCAGGTTGGGGCAGAAGCCTTTTTTCCTATTTATGTTATTTACATAATTAAATTACAGGACCATGTGCCACATCTGTGGGTTGCCAGAAGGTAGACTGATCACTGAAGATAACTTTTCTTCCTGACTCCCTATCACAAATCAGGTAATCATCAAAAAATGGTTGGACTATTGCTAACGACAACTTCAGCTCTGGGAAACCTTGAAGAATAAAAGTTAAGGATTCCATAAAACACAGCATTTACTGTAAAGACATTGGTTTTTGATGCCCTCTTCTCCTCAAAATATAGAAGTGTTTGTCCAGGAATAAAGACTGTATTACTCAATCTAAGGCCACATTTACATGTCCTTGGAAGAGAAACTTCGCATTTGCATTCTTGAGCAATAAAACTGAACAGAAAAAAAAAAGTACTAATCTTGTTTATGCGCTAATTTCTTAGAGACTAAAGTATTACAATAACCTCTCTGATAATTAAAATTATCAACCCCAAGCAATTTTTAAAAGAGGTTTGAAAACTAGTAGGACTTGCTTGTGTTTGTATGGCTTATTATTTTTCCTCAAACACCTGGCCCAGTTCCTGGCAGAGTGCAGGTACTTACTCATTCATTCATTTAATAAATATTTACTGAACATTTTCTATGCCCCTGGATCTGTGTAAAGTTAGTGAAATACAGTATTGCATAAAAGCATTTCCCATGGACAGAGGAGCCTGGCAGGCTACAGTTCATGGGGTCATGGAGAATTGGACAAGACTTAGCAACAACAACAACAATAAATAAAAGCATTTATGCTTTATTCCTGCATGGAGCTTATCATCTAGAGGGAGAAAAAAACTTATACCAATAAATTTATGTAAAATTATAACTGTGTAAAATTATACCATGTTAAGTATATAGATGGAGTGGCTTAAAGTGCTATTAAAGTATGAAATAGAGACATTTAACCTAGTCAGAGGACGTCAGAAAGACTTATTCAAGGAAGCAGGCAAAATTGGGAGATGAGAGATCCTTAACTCTGGCTATGTTCTAATGAAATTGATGCAGATTGAGGGAAAAACTTGCTGCTAAGTCACTTCAGTCGTGTCTGACTCTGTGCGACCCCATAGATGGCAGCCCATCAGGCTCCCCCGTCCCTGGGATTCTCCAGGCAAGAACACTGGAGTGGGTTGCCATTTCCGAAGGAAAAGCTTAAATATACAAAAAAGGAGAAAGTAATTTAATTAAGATCAAATGTAAAAAGATAGGTGATTGAATATTTTAGAGTTTGAGGTGTAGGTGGGATATTCATACAGAAGAATTGGGTAGGTAGATCTGTTGCTTTGCAGAAAAGTTCTAACCATAGAATCCTTAGTAGATGAGTTAGAGCTAAAGTACATAGGTTGAATAATGCCCCTTCTCGCCCCCAATATGTCTACTTCTTAATTCCTGAAACCTGGGACTATTAGTTTATAGGCAAAAAGGACTTTGTAGATGTGATTGAAGTAAGAACATTTAAGATTAAGATCCTTCTGGGTTATGTGGGCAGATCTAATGTTTTTTTCACTGCAATGAAATGCTCATTTTAAGGGAGACTCAGGAGGGGCCAAAGTCAGAAGAGGAGGCAGTGTGAAGTGAGCAGAGACGGAAGGGCTACTCTTCGAATATAGAGTGAGGGGCCACAAGAGACACAAGTGGCCCATAGAAACTGGAAACGGAGAGGAAATTGTTTTCTCCTCTTGGAAAACCCAGAAGAAACCAGCCCTACTGACCACTTGACTTCAGCCCAGTGAAGCTCGTTTTGGACTTTGAACCTCCTCAGAGTTGTAAAAGGATAAATCTGTGTTGTTTTAAATCCATTGTCCTTTGCAACAGTGGCAAAAGGAAACTAA
Organism: Neotragus pygmaeus; assembly: GCA_006410875.1. Lineage (NCBI taxonomy): Eukaryota > Metazoa > Chordata > Mammalia > Artiodactyla > Bovidae > Neotragus > Neotragus pygmaeus. Next base: position 1,117,759 of record SJYV01056332.1, read on the forward strand.
AACATATGGAGAGGATAAAAGAGGGCAGATATAAAACTCTAAGGAAGACTCACCTCTAGAAATAATAGTAGGAGAATGTTCTAATGCAAAAGATAATATTTTTGTTGTTTCAGTCACTAAGTTGTGTCTTGAATCTTTGGCAACCCCATGGACTATGGTCCACCAGGCTTCTCTATCTGTGGGATTTTCCAGGCAAGAGTACTGGAGTGGGTTGCCCTTTCTTTCTCCAGGGGATCTTCTCCACACAAGGATCAAACCAGGTTTCCTGCATTGCAGATTCTTTACCACTGAGCCACTAGGGAGTTAATGAGAATCATAGTTCATGGAACCTTCACTGGATCGGGGAGGCGGTTGGATCAAGAGGAGATGATAGATTAGAGAAAACGCAGAGGCTGAAGGATGAGCAGCCCTGTGGAGATGCAAGACCAATATTGAGGGTAGGGAATCATGACCTCTGGGTGGATATGGTTGTTATGATCTGAGATACTATATTAAGACATTAGAATCCAGAGGTAGGTGGGGATTCAGCATAGAAATGTGTGGAGGACTGGAGCTGAGTTGGTCCATGTGTATACTTAGCTCCTTTAGTGAGACAGCAGTTCTTAGAGCTGAAAAGAAGACTTGTCTGTAAGTGCCTTAACTACTGAATTTGCGTCCTTACTGAGTTGTTGCACAGAGAACAGCAACAGGTAGGAATTTTTTTCTGGTTTTAAGCAAGCTATCCTTATTTTCCTTTAAGATGGGATCTTTCATCTTGCTTCTATGTGAGTGGTTGGGTTCACATTTTTACTTTCCTTTAAAAATTAAAGTGGCTGACACGACACTGCATTTTTTTGGATCCATTTGTTCACACCTTCAAGCTAGAGTCTACAGGGTGAGTATTTTATGTTCTGGCCGATTTTCTGTAGCCAGAGAGCTGGGAGGAATGGAAGTTTCATGCATGGTAGACAGCTCAGATAAAGTGGTATGCCATCCTTCTTAGAACTCAGGACTGTGCTCTCTCCTCTGCCCTCTGCTCTATGCCCTTTGCCTTGGTCCAGGGTCACTTTACCCAGTTGGACACCCTGTCAAGTAGAATTTCCCTGTGAAACCTTGGAGCCTTTACTTCTATCAGAGGTATTTTGTTATTCATTTTTTCCAGACTTCACCCATCTTTCCCCTGGAGACTTTCCCCTAGTGTTCAAACAGAAGAAAAAGACAATTGAATTTTCTTTATACCATTCATACCATATTCGGGAACATTGACAAGCTCTTTCTGAGACTGATGGGATCGTTGAGAGCATGTTTTTGTTCACTTCTTCCTTCCTCTCCAGAAACATTTGTTTCTTTCTTTGGATTAGTTTATTAAAATGCATTGTTTTCCATTGTACTTGCTTAGTGACACTTGGTGAACATTTCTGATTGGCTTTTATTAGCCTTCCCCCCCTCCCCCGCTCATTTTGCTAAATTTTATTGGAAAGAAATTACATGATTCAATTGTAATCCACCATCTTAACTTGTATGCTTCTAAACAATATTTCACTGCTTACTTTTATTCATTATGTAGAAAGGAAGTCAATCTACAAAAATTATACTTCAGATGTAGGATTAATTACTTCTATGAAACTAAATTTATTACAGATATAGCTAAAACTAACTTGTGTTTTTAATTTCCTTTAAGTGCCTCGATTGTGCAGTGATAAGAGCAATAAACATCAAATATAAATAAGTACTTGCATCTGACAAGTAATTTATAAATATTTTACATGTACTGTGACCATATTTATTTATGTACAGATAATACATAGTCAGATTATCTCTACAAATAAAAATGCTGACCATACAAAGTTGTAATTCATAGGTATTACATGTCTCTTCTCCTTTGGTTTATATGCCTCTGCATCCTTTCCGGTAATTATTTCCTTAACTCATGGCTGTCAGTTCTACTTTAAGACAAAAGCCAAGGAAATGCAGCTTTTGAGTTTGTACCATGAGGATTTCCTTTGCCTTGGAGAAAATAATATTTCAAATACTCTAATAATATTTCCTCTGCCTTGGAGAAAATAATATTTCTAATAATATTGCATGTTATAGTTTTTATCATTCTGAGGTTCTAAGTCAGAAGCAATGGTCTGGTTCTTGCTAAACTTCCCATAAGCATATGTAAAATGAAAGACTAAGCAGAGAGGTTACATTCACAATAATATACAAAAGATAAATGCCTGAGAGAGTCAAATTCGGATGCCAACACTGTATGCAACTCATATTTAATTCAACTCAGGGTTGTCATCTAATCCTCTTTTAGTTGATATATCCTTGAAATGTGTGGATGTTTCAGTAAAAATTCAGTGAGACTCAAAAGAGGGTAATCTGATAAGATCATAAGGAGGCAAAACTATATAGTGTTGCACGTGCACACACACACGCGCACACATAAACACACATAGAGGAAATTGAAATCAAGTCACAGGTGACTGTGACCCTGGCAGTGGCTTGTTGCCTCATAAGTGACTGTCAGCCTGCCCTGCTTTCTCTCTCTAGCACAAAACTGTTTCTATGGATTCTAACATCTCATCTGTTCTATAAAGGAATAACTAATACCAATGTCTTTCATTTCTTTTTGTTCTTGTAAGCAAAAGAACAGCGAGGAAGCTCAATTTATTTCATTAAAATTATTCTAAATCACACTAACCAACATTAAACTGACAGTATGTGTAGGCCATAAAAAAGGCCATAATTTTATTCTGTCCTCTGATTGTTGGTATCTGGAACTAACTAATAAAAAAGCTCAGGAAGCCCAATAACTTCTAGACATTATATTTTGGCCTATGAGAAATTCCTAATGAAATATCAATGAATACTCAAAAAGGAATTCTACCTGTATATTATCACGAGATGAATTTTTACTGTCTAGTCAAGAGGTGTAGAAATCATTTGGACTAAGTTTACTTGTAGATTCCCAAAGCAAGCTTCTTCCTTCATTCTCTTGGGAGAAAGAGGCAGTTTGTGTTTGAATACAATACTAATAATACTCTCTAAGCAATGCAATAATGAGATGTAATTTTTAAAGATTTGTACCTTTTTGTATTCAAGCATTACTAAATCAGGTCAAAATACATTAGTTCCTGTGCCAAAGTCCTTTGAGATCTGTAAGCACTGGCTCATAAAAGCATGTTTTTATGCAACTCTTCTATACCATATGTGTGGCTGGAATATTCTTCGATTATACATCATAACCTATACATCATAACCTATGTCACTCAAAGCCAGTATTTCTGTGATCTGTCTGAAATTTTTCTCTATGCTTAAATTACTCAAGTACTGTTTTGCAAGATAGAGAGCTGTGGTAAATTGTGGCTCTTTAGTTGCTAAGTCATGTCCAATTCTTAACCCCTGGGACTGTAGCCCATCAAGCTGCTCTCTCCATGTGATTTCCTAGGCAAGAATACTGGAGTCAGTTGCCATTCCTTTCTCCAGAGGATCTTCCTGACCCAGGGATTGAACTCTCATCTCCTGCATTGGCAGGCAGATTCTTTACTATTGAGCCACCAAGGAAGCCTGCTGTAGTAAATACTGGATGCATGTATTGTCACTAGAGAATTGACTTGAGTTTTCAATATCCTCTGCCATATAAGGACAAATCAATGTTGAATGTCCATCAACACTCTCCACTTTAGCTCACTACTATAAAGCTGTGGATATCTCATTATACTGTGACCCAACTTTTGTTCAGTCATTAAGTCATGTCCAGTTGTTTGCTAACCCATAGACTGCAGTACGCCAGGATCCTCTGTCATTCAATATTTCCTGGAGTTTGTTCAAATTTAAGTCCACTGAGTCAATGATGATATCTAACCATCTCATCCTCTGCCACCCCCTTCTCTGCCTTCATTTTTTCCCCAGCATAAGGGTCTTTTCCAATGAGTCAGCTCCTCTTATCAGGTGGCCAAAGTATTGGAGCTTTAGCTTTAGCATATGTCCTGCCAATGAATATTCAGGGTTAATTTCTTTTAGGATTAACTTATTTGATGTCCTTGCAGTCCAAGGGACACTCAAGAATCTTCTCTAGCACCACAGTTTGAAAGCATCAGTTCTTTGGTGCTCAGCCTTATTTATGGTCCAAGTGTCACATCCATACTTAGCTACTGGAAAAACCATAGATTTGACCAGATGGACCTTTGTTGGCAAAGTGAGTTCTCTGCTTTTTAATACACTGTCTAGATGTCATAGCTTTCCTTTCAAGGAGCAGANTCAATAATTTTCTTTTTAATGGATAAAAGTGACATATATCACTGTGTCAAAAGTTATTTTTAATCATCTATCAGCTGACAATTCAGGTTCTCCTATTTGGTGGAAAGCAATGAACTGGAAAACCATCTGACTTTTAAAAATATATTATCCAGTCATTGCAGTCAATCACCTTAAAACTTACACCAACATTTCAAATCCCTCTTTGGTGCTCAGAGGTTCCATATCCAATAGTACAAGATGGAGAATGGGTGAGAAGGAACTTTTCCCCCAAAAAAGTGGGAACAAAGTAACTGTGAAGGAATAGGGCCCTTTCTCAGATCCACTTAGGAAGTCAAGGGACTGGGAATCGGCTTCCTTAGAGTGGAGTGGGATTTTTCAGATCCCACTGGAAAAATCTTCATTAGCCACCACCCTCATGGGGAACACTGGTCTAAGAGATAAGCTGATGAAAGGGACAGACTCACCTGAGAACACCCATCCAAAGCAAGAGACTGGGCTTCATATTTCTTCACCTTACAGCCACTCCTGGGGAAAAACAAACAGAATACCAGGCTGGTTTGGCATCACACGGACAAGTTCCCAAGCCGTGAGATGGAGCAGATAGCGGTGTGTGCAGAAACCAGCCAAAGCGCACAGCCCCACACGAGTCACACCGCCACACGTCAGAGACGGGAACACCCTGGCGCCTCTGAATACTCTCCCGAGAGACAGGGCAAGCGAAAACTGTAATTCAGTGATCCCCTCGCTTGTTTCTGCGGGATGCTAAACACTGGCTCTCGGGTCCCTATGGTTTTTAACTGCAACAGCGTTCCCAAGAGCAGCCCCAGGACCTGGAGACGGCGGGTCACGTGATCCGCGCTCACCTGGCTTTGACAGTCACCAGAAAAATTACCACGCCGGACCACATTCTTTAAAAATTCTTTATTGTGCTAAAAGCCACAGAAGTCTGGTAAGACAGCTCCAGACCTGTGTGCTTCACAGAGGGCTGTGGGCAACAGAAAATATGAAGATAAAAATATCTGAGCAATCTGTTACCACAGCAGTAAGATAGAAAATGAACATCATGGCCGGAACTGGGGACACTCACACCGCCCGCTGTGTTTAAACTTGCATGTAATTTGTGATCTGAAGACTAGTCCAGATTCCGTTCTGTTTTAATGAACCTAAAACTTAATGTTAATTTTGCACANACAAACAAACAAAACACCCAGTATATATTAATGAGCTAGGAGGTGCAGTTAATAAGGACAATCAATCTTGTAACTGGGTTCTCAAATACACCAATGAGCAACAGTGAATTCTTTTGTTTCCATTGATAATCTATTTCTCCTCATTCAGAAGCACAGCTATTACTTACCAGGATTATGCTAATAGGCTCCTAATTGGTCTTCATCCTTCTACCCTTATTTTCCTTCAGTCTCTGATTGATCTTGTTAAAACATATATCAGATCATGTCTTTCTTTTAGTGGAATGAAGAGTCATTGAAAGTTTTGAACAAAAGATATTAGAATAACCTGAATTGTCCCCCAGGGCTTCCCAGGTGGTTCAGTGATAAAGAATTCACCTGCCAGACATGGGTTCAATCCCTGGGTCAGGAAGGTTCCCTGGAGAAGGAAATGGAAACCCACACCAGTATTTTTTCCTGGAAAATCCCATAGACAGAGGAGCCTGTCAGGCTATAGTCCATGGGGTCTCAAAAGATTTGGACACTACTTATCAATTGAACAACAGTGACAAATTGTCCCCTAGCTACAATCTTTTAATCCTATAATCCTTGAACTCCTTACCAAAGGACTGGGCCTGACTTCCTTTCAGCCTCACCCTGATCTTTGACCCCACTTTCTAGGGATACCTCCACTTTAGAGCTTTTGCTGTAGTTATAGCAAACTTTGAACTTTGCCTGAACTTTGCCCAGAATTTTGCTCTTGACCAGCTTATTACCCCTTTCAAGTCATTATTCACTATTTCACCTTTTCAAAGATATCTACTCTGACCTTTACCAAATATTTTAATTCCCTATATCCTGCCCCAGCCTTCAGATTTCACCATCACTATCTTTTAATCTACTAAATATTGCCTTATTATTTGTTACTTTTATGGTTTATTAATCTTTCACCATTAGACTATAAGCTCCATGAGATCCATGAGACCTTTGATTTGTTCACTGTTGTATCTCAATCACCTAGACCATTACCAGGCACATAGTAAGTGCTCAGCAAATATTCATTGCACTAAATTGTGAACAATTTGAATTGATTTGCCATTTTAACTCTCAAAATATGGATGAGATTAACAGAGGATTAATAATAAGTAAAAATGCTGAACAGTTTTACTACTGGATAAAGAAAAACACTCTAGCTTCAGAGTCTTTGTTTTCCCTCAAAACAAGAACCTAATAAGGCATATTAAGAAATGGAGACATGATTTATTCATTACCATTTGTAGCATCTTGACTGAGAAAATTAAATTGTTTTGTAGATCGTTGATACACCCTGGGACCTCTTCAATTTCTTTACTGTTCTTCCCTTGTTAATTTTTCTTGTTTTCTTTAAAGGACTACAGGCAAGTAAGCAATATTCTGCTCCTTTGGCAAAAAATTGATCACTTGGCCTCTTGAACTCCTCTGCAGAATGTGTCTCCACAGGTTTACTTAGCATCCTGAGTGACATTATAGAATTGGAGAGTGATTTCTTACTGGAAACCATGCAAAAGAAATAGGGGTATAATGCTTCTTATTTTGGCCACAGTGCAAGATGAAACAGATGACCAGCAAAAGACACCTTCCAACATCACTTTTAAAAAATGTATTTTACTGATCTTCCTTGACTCAGTGGGGAAAGATGCTCATGAACTCACCCTTCCTGTTGATATTCATGTCAGCGTTAGCATCAAATCACAGATTTGAAGTTGAAAGGCACATTAGTAGATTTTTTTTAAATTATTGAGCTATAATTTAAGTATAACACTATGTTAGTTTCAAGTGTACAATATAATGATTAGACATATGTATATATAATGTGAAGTGATTACTACAATAAGCAAATTCACTGCTAAATATGTCTTTTTTTTTTTAACCTCTGTGCTTTTTGTGCTTTGTCTTAGAATTCTTAACAGTGTAGTTAGATTTCACATTATAATGAAAATTAGACTTAAGTACCATCTTATGTTGAAATATTTCCCATCTACAGATTCCTTTTCATCATATTTTTCATTAAACAAAATTCTAAGTATCGAACCTATACAGATTGGCTTTTGGAGATCTCATAATAAGTTATAGTAACATAAGCCATGATGATAATGAAAAAAAGAAGAAAAGACCTATTAGTCTCTAATTTTTAAATGACAAAGTAGTTTATAAAGCACAAAATCAAATTCTCTTATACTTAATATTAGGTAAGCCCTATTGAAACATCCTAGAGCAAACCTTTTCTAAAATATCTTTATAATAAAAAATTCTGTATAATAAAATATTTCCAAACTGTAGTTTGTGATCTAATAACTTTAAACAGCAATATCTAATACAACCAGATTCTAGATCAAGAAGTAGCAAAATTTGTTGCCTCTTTTAGTAAATAAAAATTTGGGGAACATATGTATGTTCATTTTTGTGTGTCTTATCTGTTAACTGCTTTTGTGCTACAACAGCTGAGTTTAACAGCTATGACAGAGATTATATGGCCTGAAAACCTAAAATATATACTTTCTGGCCCTTTATAGAAAAAAAAATGCTGACCCCCTGTTCTAGACAAATAAAAAATTGGGGGAGTTCTTTATATTTCATTACACTGAAGTTAACCTCATGTTCTCATCTATCATTTAAGAGGGAGGGAGAACTTGGAAAAATTTCAGAGCTTTCTGGCTGTAAGTTGTTAGTACAAATTGACTAGGGAAAGACAGAATATTGGTCCCATTGGCTGCTCAGGCTTGCCACACGCATATCCTCACATTATCCCTCTTTTCACTAGTAGGTTCTCCTCACTAAGTGCTTGAGGCCTAAGTCTTCTTTGAGCTCCTACCATCAACAGAGATGTTGATCCTTCTATCATGACCTTTGAATTTACCTTCTCTCCTAAATTGATCTTCCCTCTTTAGACTGTGATTGGGTGTACTTGTCTGCTGGTTTGGTCTGGATGCCTTCTGTGATTCTTTCAGTTACTTTGACTTCCATGGCTGGGTGCTGAGATTGGCTCTTGGTTTTTACTCTCAAGCCTTAAACTTCAATGACTATTTCAACTTCTGATTTTTAGATTCCCATCTCAGACTGCCCCTCCTGTTCTGTTCCCTGACCACACAAGAGACAGTGAGTAATAAAGGACCTAGAGAGCATTTTAGTATATTCAACAGGCCATTAGAGGAAAATCATAGGAACCAGAATTACTTAATCTTAAGGAGAAAGAGTAAACATAAAATTAAGGGTGTTAAATTCTGAAATTCCTCAATGATATGCCATATGGAGAAAGAGAATCAGTCATTTCATAAAATCCCAGAGAGATCTGAACAAACTTGATACACATGAGGACTGGATAAAACTGTGAAAAATAACAAATAACAATGACAAATTTTCAAGGTGAAAAAATTCTATAAACAAGGTAAAGCCCTATATCTTGGAATGTTCAGTAGTTACATAAGCTTAATATCAGGGGACAATGTTGATGGCCTATAAAATTTCCTTGAATTGTATGGCTGAAGCAACAGCTCTCATGTTGTTTTACTGAGAAAAGATCAGAAGCAAGGCAAAAAAGCTATATTCCACAACATTTAAAAGAAACAATTACCATGAAAAAATACTGTTTTATAAGCAAACTCTTTAGTCTTTTCCTTTAGATTATCTAATATTAAAGGCTACACTAAGAAAGGAATTTTTTTTTACTCTCCAATAATAAAAATAATTTTCTATAATCCTAAGTGTGTTTATGCTATGCTAAATTGCTTCAGTTGTCCAACTCTCTGGGACCCTATAGAATGTAGCCGACCGGGCTCCTCTTTTGTGGAATTCTCCAAGAAGAATTCTGGAGTGGGTTGCCATTTCCTCCTCCAGAGGATCTTCCTGTCTCAGGGATCAAACCCACTTCCCTTATGTCTCCTGCAAAAGAAAGTGAGTTTTTTACCACTCTTACCACCTGGGAAACCCCTTAAGTGTGTTTATGATTTTAATATTTTACTTCCTAGAATTTAATCCATTTGAGATTTGTTTTATTTTTAGTTTTCTTTCTCAAGAATTTGGTAGTTTGTCTGATCCCTTTATTTAATACCTCATTCTTGTTCAATGATTTTAAGTACTGACTTCAGAGTATTTCTAATTCCCTGTACAATTCATGGACTCTACACAGATCCAGTGGTCTGTCAGAAACCTTCTTATGTTGACAATATTCAGTTTATATTTTGAGATACTCTATTTTACTGTTATACAGGTTTTTTTCATTCATTGTTTTGCTCAAAAAAAATCCTGGTTACTGTCCTACTTATATTCTTGCTGATCAATTTTGTGGGGCTTCCCTGGTGGCTCAGATGGTAAGGAATTTGCCTGAAATTCTGTAGACTTGGGTTCAATCCCTGGTTCAGGAAGATCCTCTGGAGAAGGGAACAGCTCCCAACTCCAGTATTCTTGCCTGGAGAATTCCATGCACAGAGGAGTCTGGCAAGGTAATATACATACATATTTTATGTTCACATTGCATACAGTGTTTATATGTGCTCTGAAAAAAATCTTGCAAGCAAATATTATACTGATAATATTGGCTTTCCCAAGGAAGAGGAGGGGGTAATGGTCATGAAATGGAAGAGTCATGGTTACTGGGATGATGAGGACAATTGTCTTACTCAGACTTGGATGCTGGGGAGAGCATTTTAGGAGCAGGTACTCGTACAGAATTTGAAGACACATGGAAATTAATGATATGAAGAAGGAAAGCAGAAGTTTTGAGTTAGAAGAAAAAAAATAACCAAGGTGATATGTCTTCAGGGAAATGCTATTCAGGATGGTTTAAATTCTGGGGGCTATCTAAAGCTTTGGTTGAATGCTTGGGCCAAAGTCACAGTATCAAGGACAATCATGCCTAAATTAGGAGCTTGAATTTTTTGGTAATAATTTGGATAAATCACTGAAAAAGTTTAAACAAGGTATTGTCATAATCAAGTTTTAATCTTTAAAATATCACTCTGATGTCTGGGTGGAGGTTTGAATGGAATATCTAGGACATTTTGTAGATGGCTACTGCAATAATCCATGTATAGATCATAACCTTGGTCTTCATGCAGCCTCGTCTCTTTGTGATGTTACAGTCAAATAAACACAATTTTTGGAGGCAAGAATAGTCACATGCAACATGAGATTTTATTAAAAGTTCAAGAATAGTGTTGCAAAAATCTTTTATTTTTCATTCATCTTTATATATCCCTCAAACCCTAGAACTATACCCCAAGCTTTGTTCCATCCTCAATTCAGGTATGGACTCCAGGATTTTTTTTTTCACTCCTCTTTTTACCTTCCTGGATGTGTTCTCTCTTCCCATTGCCTTTTCTCTCCCCTAGTTCTGTTTCTGGTTATTTCCATATCTCAACTATTTTGACCCATTATCAGTAAAGGCATAGCAGATGGTTCTTAAGTAATTCTTGCAAAGAGGAGGAAGACATATTGCAAATACTCATACATGAATCACTTTTATCTTTGTTAAATAGGAGAAATGTGATTAGAGACTATAATCTGATATGGTCATAGGGATAGACAAGAGGGATGGATGTTAAAGTAATATTGGAAGCAAAATAAGGGAAATGGTGTGGAATGACAGAAATTAGATACTTGGGTGGGGGCGAGTGGAGCTTGTCTAGAAAAACTCTCCATGTTTCTTTTGGACATGGGATCATTGCAGGGTACTTTTGACTAAGCCAGAGAATGTCACAGAAGAGTTAGAGGATACATAATGAGTTCAACTTTGTGAAGGTTCATTTTTAAATGTTTTAAGTTACCTAAGAGGAACTCTCCAGAGACAGATGGAGAAATGAGATTGCACTTTACAAGAAAAATGGACTTGGAATTCATCATTATCCAACCAGAGAATACACTCAGAGGCCTGGGGGGAAATGCAAGATAAAGACTAAGATAGAAGACAGAGTTTCCAAAAGTTTAGACCAGAGGAAAGGAGGGAAGTGAAGTCGCTCAGTCGTGTCCAAATCTTTGCGACCGCATGGACTAGATCCTACCAGGCTTCTCCGGCCATGGGATTTTCCAGGCAAGAATACTGGAGTGGGTTGCCATTTCCTTCTCCAGGGGATCTTCCCAACCCAGAGATTGAACCCAGGTCTCTTGCACTGTAGGCCGACGGTTTACCGTCTGATCCACCAGGGAAGTCCTTAGAGTAGAGAAGTAGATACAAAAGAAGTGGTGAAGGAGGAAAATGCTTCATGTTCAAAATGTCAGATATTACAGAAAAGTTGAGAACCACATGAGCTAAGAATTGGAAATAAGCTTAAGAATTGTCCAGTGCATTTGACACCATTAAGAGACATTTCACTGGAGACGGGAACTGCAGGCTGATTACTATCAGGGATATTAACTACTCTTTCAATACTTTTGTGTGTGAGGAAAGATATAGCTGAAATAGGAACCCAGAAGTATGCTGATTGGTTTCAGGTAATAGGGGCTATGTGGATGAGCAGCCCCTTTTCAAGAGGACAAAAAATAGAAATCTCATCTTAAGAGTTAAAACACATTAGGTAGATTGAGGGACAGCTGGGTAAAGTGCTTGAATGAGAAGGGAAATTTATTTATAGTAAAAAATGGGTTTCATATGACACTACAGGAAGAACTTAATTTGATTCTCCAGCCATATCTGCAAGGAACTATGGGGTGATGAGGAAAGAAGACTATTTCTGCCTCTGAGAAACTAATGGCCCAGTCAACAAATATTTAATGAGAGCCAACAATGTGCTAAGAGACACTGTTCCAGGTCCTGAGGATACAGTAGGGGCTACAAAACAAGGTCTAAGCCCTCAGAGAGATTATATTCCAGGAGAGGCAGACATGCAAAGAAAGAAATTCTTTAACCACTTACAGAGCTGTAATAGCTGCTTTACCCCACAGAATTTACAAGTTCCTCTCTCTTTGCTTCTGTTACGCTCCCCTTAGAAGCAAACATGGAGGGACTTGTCAGTTCTATGGGGCAAGGCAGCTCAGGGAAGGCAGGTGGAGGTTATCCTTTGCCAAGAAGGGAATAATGATTGAGATGAGCCTTGAAAGAAGAGTGGGTATTCACCGGACGAAAGCTGTAAGGAAAGTCAGGAAAGGCAGAGGGAGCGATATGAGCGCAGGGGAGGAGTTTGACAGGACAACCGAGCGGGAATGGGAAGATGACTCATGGGAGAGGAACAAAGCGAAGGGCGAGGGTTAGGATGTGAGAGGGCAGAGGGCCGCTGGAGCTTGCATTTTGGGTGGAGGCCAAGGATGGCAGGAATGAAAAGCTTTGTGGGATTAAGTGGCCCCAAGGTTCTGAAAGGCTCAGGCTTAGAGGGATGTTCAGCCTGGCACAAAGAGAGTCATGACCGATGCTACTGTCAGCCGTCTGGCGCAGTCAGCAGGCTTGGTCAGGGTGCCAAAATGGATGCCTTGAAAAAAGTGCTCTGTGCTTCTGCTGAGCCTGGCTGGAAGGATGGTGGTGAAGTGAGATCTCAGGTATGATGGGAGCATATGGAAAGTGAAAGATTCCACGGGGTCTCGTGGCTGCACAGTTACGCGGAGACATCTGGGCAGCCACTCCCACATGTCCTCTGCCAGGCCACATCACCATGGGTGAAGGAGTCTTATTTCCCTGAGGTCCGGTGCTTGTCCATAATGAAGGGAGTCAGTATCAACCAGGCTTGAGGTCGTCTATAGCACTGAAATTCTAAGAATCTACTTGTGAGCAAAACTTATTGAGATAAAGAAATGTGCTTCCTTGTTCTTCTGATTTTACTTTGGAATAAAAAGCAACTGCTTAGTAAGGAACTTAAACACCTAGTAGGTATACAATTGGGCTTCCCTGGTGGCTCAGAGGTTAAAGCGTCTGCCTCCAATGCGGGAGACCTGGGTTCGATCCCTGGGTGGGGAAGATCCCCTGGAGAAGGAAATGGCAACCCACTCCAGTATTCTTGCCTGGAGAATTCCACGAACTGAGGAGCCTGGTGGATTGCAGTCCACGGGGTCACAAAGAGTCAGACACGACTGAGTGACTACTTACTTACTTAGATAAACAATCAATATGTAATCAGTTGATTCATTTCATACTGGCAGGTATTTTTTATTCTTCATATTAAAAGGTAAAGAACTGAAGCTCCAGGTGCAAATAATACAAACCATATTTGTGTATATATATATATATATTTCTATTTATGGTTTGTTATTTAGTTGCCAGTTGTGTCTGACTCTTCTGTGACCCCATGGATTGGGATATTCCAGGCAAGAATACTGGAAGGGGTTGCCATTTCCTTTATCCAGGGGATCTTCCCAACCCAGGAATCGAACCCAAGTCTCCTGTATTGGCAGGCCTGATGCATGTGGTTCCAAGCTTCCAGTTTTTGATTTTTAATCTGATAAATCAGCATGCAAATTAACCTCGACCCAAAGATGTGAGTCCTGAAAGCAGGAGGGCTGGCAATAAACATTTTTCTAAAGCTCTTCAAATTTAAGAATATTTACTACCCTGAAATTTATCATTATTCTGTTCAAATAAATATTAGAGTATCATCATAAAACTTAGGAGATGATAAAATATCAGGTAAATGGAGTCATTTTAATTTATCTCCTTGTGAATTGCAAATCTTTGAGTTTGGGAAGGATGTGATTTTCTCATCTTTCTAATAATCTTTAGTCCATTTGCTCCTAATATCCTTCCCCTATTCCTTTGACCTGATGGAATTCCCCCTTTTATTAATGTTTACCCTCCTTTCCTATCCAAGTCTGATGTGATTTTGTTCCTATGCTTTTCATTCCTTTGTGGATAATACCCATAGTGACCAAAAATGAACTCAAATCCTAACTCACAGAGGCCCCCTGGACATTCTCTTATGGAAAACTCAGCTGCTGCTCCGTGATTGCACTGCCATTTGTCATTATCCTTTGTTTACAGTATCTGAGCCAGTTTTCAATCCATGCAACAGCACTCCTGTCCAAATCAATTTGTATTAATTTTTCAAGTCAGAGTTTGCAAGGCACGGCAGCCAATGGATTCCGGAGGTCCAGGCATATTGTATGTTCCCTTCATCCAGTGAGTTTTTGTAATTAGATTTTTTCATTTAAGTGGGGTTGGGGAGGAGATCGAGCTTCTGAGGCATGATCTTCCGATGCTGTCTTATTGCCTAGTGAAAATTCATGTGTGCAGGTATTGACGCCGGCGCGAGTTTAATACGGATGACAAAGTAGAGGATTTTTTAAAAAATGGAACTGAAATGCCAGCTGCTCCTCACATTCCTTGCACCATATTGTCTAATGAAACGTCCCCCTTTTCAGCAGCTCCAGCCAGGAATCTTTGAGTCATATTTGATCCCCTTTTATCCCTTGATCAACATTTGATCCTTGGAAGGAAGCCAAATTCTGAGAGCGCATCGGACTCCCTCCGCCTGGCCCTGTATCGCTCTCTCCCTCCCGCGCTGTTATTAACGCTCCCGCAGACCTAAACTTTTTAACCAGCTGCACCTCTGCAGTTCTTTGTTCCTTGGTCTGAGGTGGTCACTAGGCTGTTACAAATTGTTTTCAAATCAGCTAGTCAAGTCGACCCCTGTGCCATGGGCAAAGCTTCATTATTTAGGAGCTTTGTCTTTCTAAAGTTGTTTAGAAGCCTCGGGTCCTGTGTGGGTCATCTTCTGCATCTTGGTTGGGGGCAAACACAGCTTTCTGGAATTCACTGCCATTGTTCCAGGTCTTAACATTTTTAGTCTCAATAAAAATCGAGCGGATTTTGTGTGTTGGTGGGCAGGGACAGAGTTGGGGAGTTCTTGCCTATGCTGTTTTAGGAGTACTATCATTTTAATAGTTCTCAGAATCTTGTGCTATTTTAAAAACAAAACCAGTTTTAACCTAGCTCTTTAAATCCATTTACATTTTGCAAATAACCCTGATGCAAAACTCAAAAAGCCAAAAAACCTCACTCACAATAAAGAATTATAAGTATTAGGTTTAGCACTTTGTCTGTATCTGAATGGATCTCTCCTTCTCCAGTGAGAATAGTCACTGGTTTTTAACTGCCTGTTTATACCATGCCTTGCTCCCATCTGACTGTCTGAACTTTGTACTGTGCTGCTCAAATCTCTGCCCCCAAATGAATTTTATAATACTTGACCTTTTAATCTAGCAAATCAGGCCTTTCTGTAATCAAATTAAACTTTTCATGGGATGAACCCAACTATCAAATGTCATCTTATCTTCAGCAGCAGAAGTTGAAATAGAAATATCAGACATGTAGACAAGAAAGAGTCAAAACAGATCATTAACACCAGACTAAATGCCTTTAGACTGTCTTACAATGACTTCATGCTTAGCTGTTGAAAATAAGCTGTCAAAAACTATGTTGCTGTCTGTTCAAGGAATATGAAATAATATACTAAATATGTTTGCTTTGAAGAGTGTCTGGAACAGCTCTGAAAAACATTAGCAATTTTGCCTGGACATATGGATGCTGGAGTGGATGAAATAGATATTTTGGGGACAGAAAGCACTAAAGGTAGACATGCTATATTATGCTCATTGGACTATCCCTTGCTCATAAAAGTTAACAGAAAATAAGAATAAACCAGTTAGAATATACGTAGTGAAAACAAATAGTAGAAGATATGGCCCAAACTGTCGATAAATACTGCAATTTATTTTAACTGCCTCTTAAACACTCTACAATTCATTTAAACTTACAATTAAAAATTATTTCAAGGTATGTGAATAGTAAATAAGTGAAGTTTAGCCCTAATAGTTAAACTTCAAAAATAAGTGCTGTCTTACTCTAGTCTCCCAAAGAAATTAAACAGATCTGATCAAACCAGCAAGAGACATGAATGAAATTTGCTAGATTTTATCACCTTTAGATGTTTTGTGAGGGTCTCTTTTCTGATTAATAAAACCACTGGGAATTATTTTTTTGCAGGATGTTACTCATACTATTCTCTGAGATCAGGAAGGAGATGGTGATGCCCCGTTATTATGAATGGTAAAGGAAAGACATATTGTATGCAAAGTACCTATCATTGTTCCTGGTGCACAGTAGGTGCTCAATACTTGCCTTTCCCATTAAATAAACCCATTCGATCAGTGTGATCAGGTACTGCTTCTAACATAGAACTACTGGTCTGACCTCTACAACTTAAAGTGTTTGCCCGGGACTTCCTTGGCAGTCCAGCGGTTAAGACTCTGAGCTTCCACTGCAGAGGACCCAGGTTCAGTTCCTGGTCAGGAACAAAGATCCTGCACGCCTCCAAGTATGGCCAAATAAAATAAAATAAATAACGATAATAATATACTGACCAAAACCATGCTCAAGAGAGAGCAGTACATCTCAGTTTCAAGGGGGCATCTTATAGTTCATGCAACAAGGGAATGAATTAAAAATGGGTGATGTCAAGAAGAGCTAGGGGGTTTTTAATCAAGAGTACAACTAGTGCAACACCTTGGAAAGCAGAAGCAAGCACAAAACTGAGCCAAGTCTGCACGCTGTGTTGGAATGAAAGACAGGTCAGGCCCTAGATTCTCTAACACAGATGCCAACAGGAGTAAAGGCATCAGTGGTGAATTGGAGACACTGATGGAGTATTTGAAGTTTTCCAAGTACATCCCTAGAACAAAAACAATCCTGGCTGATGCACAGTAAAGTGTTAACCTTACCCAAATGGAGGCTTGACCTTTGTCCTCATTTCTGGGAAGCAATCTCCAAGCCCTTGGAATGTCTGCTTCATATAAGTATGTTTGCTTACCTGAGGGCCTTGGGCCATGCCAGATAATTTTGGTTAACAATGTGATTTATGGTGAAGGGAGGGCCTTCAGTAGTATGGCATCTCTTCAGGCTCTGGAGGGGGCGGGAGGCTAAGGTTAGCCATATGGAAGGTCAAGCATATCGATGTGTTAAAGTCACAATAAAACTCAGGACATGAACGCTTGGGTGAGCTTCCGTAGATGGCAGTACTTCATGCGCCTTGTCATACCTCATCACTAAGAGAAACAGACACTGTGACCCCCCACTCCCCATGGAGGGGACACCCAGAAGCTCTGCACCTTGGTGTCTCCCAGCCCTGCCTTATGGGACTCTTCCTTCTGTTGATTTTCATCTGTATCCTTTTGTCACTTCCAAGATTAGGTTGTGAAAGACAGTGACTTCCATTTTGCTCAAATTCTTTCTGGGGCTCCCTTGCTTGGTCATCCTGGAGGCCTTCTGCTATTCTGAGTCACCCTCTGGAAAGGCAGACAGCCTCCCGGCCACAGCCTGCAAGGCACTGAAGCTTTCAGACCAGTAGCCAGTGAGGAATAGAATGCTGCTAACAACCAAGTGATCCTCCTTCAGTAAAATGCTGAGCATTTCCTATAATTTTCTCTGTGTGAGAATCCCATAGCCAAAGCACTTGGCTAAGCCACAGGGAGTCGTGCCTCATGGAAACTGTGAGATCAGTGTTTGAAGTTGCTGTGTTTTAAGATAATTTCTTATGCAGCAACAGACAATTAGTCCACCTGGGCTTACATCTCTGCTTCACTCCTTTGTACTAGTGTGACTGGTAATGGAACTTTTCTGTGCCTTGATTTAGTTACTTGTAAATTTTGGGATAATAGTAGTACCTACCTTACAAGGTTATTGTGAACACCAGTACAATGAATTGATCCCCAGCAGGACCACATAGGAAGTGCTCAGTGTATCTTAACTCTTGCTAATATAGGCCTGGGGACTATGTTGAAATAAAAGTGGCACGTACTGGCAGAGGGTGTGGTAGCAGGGTTTCCCAAACTGAGACTGCGTATTTTTAGTGATGGCATCTGATGTGACTACTAGTTGAAGATGTTATTCTCTGAACGAATAATTTAGAAAATTTAGAGAAAAAAAGAATATGCTGCAATCGAGGGCTCAGATTCCTCTTCAGCACCAAAATCTGTAAAATATAATTGTATAATGTGACAGATGCGCTAAGTTCTTAAGGTGTGAAGTGAAATGAAATGAAGTTGCTCAGTTGTGTCCGACTCTTTGCGACCCGTACACTGTAGCCCACCAAGCTCCTCCATCCATGGGATTCTCCTGGCAAGAATACTGGAGTGGGTTTCCATTTCCTTCTCCAGGGGATCTTCCCAACCCAGGGATCGAACCCAGGTCTCCCACATTGTAGGCAGACGCTTTAACCTCTGCACCACCAACCTCCATCTTAAGGTGTAGGCATCCCATTTTGAAGGTAGGCAGANCCTTCTCCAGGGGATCTTCCCAACCCAGGGATCGAACCCAGGTCTCCCACATTGTAGGCAGACGCTTTAACCTCTGCACCACCAACCTCCATCTTAAGGTGTAGGCATCCCATTTTGAAGGTAGGCAGAAGGTGAAGGTTGATATGGTTGATAATTAGAAAATGTATAAAAGGAACTTAATATTTTGCTATTGCTAGTTTTGCCCTGTGGATTCTTTAGACATCCAAGAACTGTGAATTCGGATGGATGTTTGTCACAAAAACAAATGAAATAAATCTACTGTATTTATCAGATCATCATTTTCCTGTAATAACTTAATTAAAATATTCCCTGTTAAAAGCTTGTATCTATAATTACTATTCAGTAAGTGTTCAATTCAAGTCTATGGTATTCTTATAAGTTAAGCTATACAATCCAAATATACTTCTACCCTCAAATCCTTTTTCTGGCCACTTCTCTTCATGATGCATTTTTTTGTGGAATATTTTATATAGCTAAGTCGTGCATTTTCATGCATTTAGGAGGAGTACAGATGGCCAAGATGAAGAGGACTGCTAAGCTAGGGTCCTTCCAACATAATTTAATTTGGGGGTTCTATAGTTCCAGAAACCTCTCGAAGGGAGTAGAAAGGCATTTTAGAAGGACATGATTGGCAGCCCTTGTTTGAGTAATTTGTATTCTCTTTCCAGCCAAGTGCAATAACATCAACTTGAAGTGATAAGGATACTGCTAAATTTGCTTTAATTAATGTCAGGTCCCCGAGTAATAAATCACCATTAATTTGTGAGTTAGTTTTTTGGAAATGGCCTAGACTTTTTGGCTGTCACTGAAATTTGGCTCGGAAAGCCTCCCACTTGTGGAAGCCTGTCTGCTCAATTATTTTCTTCGCTCCTTAGTTTTTCAAGGTGAGACTTCATTGGAGTTGAAGATATGTAAGATTATTCTCATTTTTTAAAAGCTAGAATCCCAGCAAAAACTTAACCTTGTCAACCCTTCATGTAGACTTATATCTGTTAGAAGAGTTAGTAACTACTCTATTTGAGACTAGTAGTTTTCATACAATTCTGTGCTAATGTGATTTTTTTTTTCAGGAAAACACTCCAAATAGCAGAATTTCATGATAAAACATGAATTATGAAAAAAGAAAGTATTTAAAAAAATAATTGAATTTAACTTCATTTTTCAACATTTTCTTGTGGTTGGATGGGATACACAAAACCTCCTTCCTTTCCCATCCCTATAATTTAGAGATTCATTTTTATGGTTGCATGTTTTTTAAAGTGATATATGTATGTGTGTGTGTGTGTGTGTCTTCTAGCTATTGGATTGGTCAAAATATTTGTTTGGGTTTTCCCATAACAGCTTACAGAAAACCCGAAAAAACTTTTTGACCAACCCAGTATTTGATATCAGTTCAGTTCAGTTGTTCAGTGGTGTCTGACTGTGATCCCATGGACTGAAACATGCCAGGCTTTCCTGTTCATCACCAGCTCCTGGAGCCCACTCAAACTCATGTCCATTGAGTGGGAGATGCCATCTAACCATCTCATCCTCTGTTGTCCCCTTTTCCTCCTGTCTTCAATCTTTCCCAGCATCAAGGTCTTTTCTAGTGAGTCAGTTCTCCAAATAAGGTGGCCAAAGTATTGGAATTTCAGCTTCAGCTTCAGTCCTTCCAATGAATATTCAAGACTGATTTCCTTTAGGATGGACTGGTTGGATCTCCTTGCAGTTTAAGGGACTCTCAAGAGACTTCCCCAATACCACAGTTCAAACGCATCAATTCTTCAGTGTTCAGCTTTCTTTATAATCCAACTCTCACATCCATGCATGACTACTGGAAAAACCATAGCTTTGACTAGAGGGACTTTTTTTGGCAAAGTCATGTCTCTGCTTTTTAATATGCTGTTTGGGTTGGTAATAGTTTTTCTTCCAAGGAGCAAGAGTCTTTCAATTCATGGCTGCAGTCATCATCTACAGTGATTTTGGAGCCCANCTGGATCTCCTTGCAATCCAAGGGACTATCAATAGTCTTCTCCAACACCAGAGTTCAAATGCATCAGTTCTTCAGCTCTCAGTTTTCTTTATAGTCCAACTCTCACATCTATACTTGATTATTGGAAAAACCATAGCTTTGACTAGATGGACCTTGGTTGGCACAGTAATGTCTCTGCTTTTTAATATGCTGTCTAGGTAGGTCATAGCTTTTCTTCCAAGGAGCAAACATCTTTTAATTTCATGGCTGCAGTCATCATCTGCAGTGATTTTGGAGCCACCCAAAATGAAGTCTCTATTTCCATTGTTTCCCTATTTATTTCCCATTAAGTGATGGGACCAGATGCCATAATCTTAGTTTTCTGAATATTGAGTTTTAAACTAACTTTTTCACTCTACTCTTTTACTTTCATCAGGAAGCTCTTTAGTTCTTTTTCACATTTTGCCATAAACGTGGTGTCATCTGTATATCTGAGGTTATCGATATTTCTCCTGGAAATCTTGATTACAGATTGTGTTTCATCCAGTCTAGCATTTTGTATGAGATATACTGCATGTAAATTAAAGGAGCAGTGTGACAAAACACAGCCTTGATGTACTCCTTCTAGGGGATGCAGAGGCATAAATATAGGGACACTCTTATGGGAGTTTAAATTACTTTCATCTAACTCTTGCAAGGAGAAGGATCAAAGAAAAATGTTTTCCATCCATTTTCAGCCAATACTAGCAATTTTTTGTTTGTTTTAAAGAAAACACATTTCTACCTGAATATGCTTTTGTTACCAGTAAACATTATGTGTGGGAGTAGGGACTTTGAAAAGATGGAGACATGCTTTAAAATGTAGTTTCAAGCACATTTTCTGCCTGCAGCTCATTTTAGAGTCTCTGACTATAGTAGAAAATTTGTTCTGAGGTGTAACTTATAATGAGTGATGAATCATGCAGCCCACTCATAATACCGATTGTCAAGCCCCTGTCAGACGCTACTATATTTTTATTTTTTATTAGCTACCAAGTTAACTTTTTAAATTACTGATGTGTACTTTTCAAAACTCCATACATAGTCAAAGCCTGCAGCAATGACTTGTGCGTACAATACATCTGTGGGGGTTTGATTTTAATGAGGGGTTCTTGATACATCAGCCTTCTCAGAGGCTATTAGTAAGAAGGATGGGAGAAATCTTTTCCACTGTGCAGGTGTTAGCTCACAGTTTCTTCAGCTGCTCCTAGAGCCTGGGGTTGAAGAAATGTCCCCAAGAAAGAAACATCAGGGGTCTGGTCGGTATCTCTCAGCAAGCCATCCTGGGGATGTGTCCCCGCCAGTCTGTGATTATTTATTGATTGTGGGAAGGATTTCTGATACTAGCAGCAAATTGCCAGTGCTGTGAAGGGAAGGGTTTCCCTGAAGCTGACTTGTGTGCTCTGCCTGTGCTGCACGGAGTTCTATTTAGTGATGATTGTACTGACCCTGCTGTGCATGACTCAGAATAGTCCCCCATGTTCCAGTTACACTGGCTTCTTGGCTGCACAGACTGTTAGCAGGGTAGTGTGGACCATGGGTGTGGGCAAATGAGGCCACATGGAAGCAACTGTCATTGACAACAAGGAGGTTCAGGAAAGACAGACCAGATGCTGGATGTCATCAATATTGATGCTCGAACGCCATGATGTGGAAGGCAGTGTCTATGAGGACAACAGGAAAGCCACACATTAAGGCAGTAGGCAACAGAGCGGAGTGGTCTGAACCTGAAAACCAGCATTGTTTCATGGTGCAGAAGAACCATGGAGGAAAAGTAACCTCAACTTCATTTCCTGTTCCAGAAGTAGGGAAACTGGGGGAGATCAGATCTGCCTCCTCTGAAAAAAACTGCAGAAGCATGTTCTGAGGACAGTCAGGACCCATGAAGGCCAGGAGGTGACCCCTCAGAAAAAGTGTTGGGAACACAGGAGATTTTGTTAATGACAAGAGGTCAGAGGTCATAGTGCAACAATTTGGGAGAAAATAGAGAGCTGATGCACCACTGGGTCAGATTCAAAAGGCTTGTGACACTTAAATTCTATCCCAGGTGACCTAGATGGTAAAGAATCTGGCCTGCAGTGCAGGAGACCTGGGTTCAATCCCTGGATCAAGAAGATCTCCCGGAGTAAGAAATGGTAACCCACTCCCCACTCCAGTATTCTTGCCTGGAAAATTCCATCAACAGAGGAAACTGGTGGGCCACAGTCCAAGGGGGCAAAGAGTCGGACACTACTGAGCGACTAACACATTTTCCCACTGAGAGCAAGGACAGTGCCCAAGAATGTCCACATTCTGGGTTGGGGTCCTTACCACATCGTGATCAGTGGAAACTCCATCTGGGAATAGTAAGTAGGGCTATAAGGATCCATGTCACAGCACAAAAGGAAGCTTCATTGTTCCTAGCTGCAAGGACAGGGATGAAAGATAAAACACTGTTTCTTCCTCAATATGTGCTTCATTTGAGTTGTGACTGTTAATGAAAAAATTTACAAACAAATTAATCATGATGAAATATAAGAGTTTTATGAAGTCATTTGGGAGGGCATCAGCAGAAGACAAAAAGAACTGGTTCCAGGATCGTTTGAGAAACAGAAATACTCAGTCGAGGAAGAAAGTCCTAACTAAGAAGGCT
>SJYV01056332.1:1141076-1234003 GCA_006410875.1 Neotragus pygmaeus
GTACTCCTTTTCCTATTTGGAACCAGTCTGTTGTTCCATGTCCAGATGTAACTGTTGCTTTCTTACCTGCAGACAGATTTCTCAAGAGACAGGTCAGGTACTCTGGTATTCCCATCTCTTTCAGAATTTTCCACAGTTCATTGTGATCCACACAGTCAAAGGCTTTGGCATAGTCAATGAAGCAGAAATAGATGTTTTTCTGGAATGCTCTTGCTTTTTTGATGATCCAGCAGATGTTGGCAATTTGATCTCTGGTTCCTCTGCCTTTTCTAAAACCAGCTTGGACATCTAGAAGTTCATGGTTCATGTATTGCTGAATCTTGGCTTGAAGAATTTTAAGCATCACTTTACTAGTGTGTGAAATGAGTGCAATTGTGCAGTACTTTTAGCATTCTTTGGCGGTGCCTTTATTTGGGATTGGAATGAAAAGTGACCTTTTCCAGTCCTGTAGCTACTGCTGAGTTTTCAAAATTTGCTGGCCTATTGAGTGTAGCACTTTCACAGCATCATCTTTCAGGATTTGGAATAGCTCAACTGGAATTCCATCACCTCCACTAGCTTTGTTCATTTGTTTCTACATCAGGGAAGCCAAAACTCTCTTTCAAAGATATTTTAATTGATTAAGTCAGACCCACTTAGGGTAATCTCATTTTGAATTAATTTACAATCAGGTAATTAGGGCTTTTAATCACATTTGCAAAGTCCTTTCACAACCACCAGGTAGTTGCTCAGTTATTTTGACTCCTTGCAACTCCATGGACTCTAGCCTGCCAGGCTTCTCTGGAATTCTCTAAAAATTCTGGAGTGAGTAGCCATTTTCTTCTCCAGGGGCTCTTCCTGACCCCAAGATTGAACCCAGGTCTCCCACATTGTAGGTTGATTCTTCACCTTCTGAGCCAACAAGGAAGACCCTCACAGCAACATCTACTTTAATGTTTGATTGAATGACTAGGACATGTGTGCAGGACACAAAACGGCACTACTTCCCTCTATCCTCCAGTTCCCACCAGGGAGTAGCCTTCATAGAGCACCCTAACCAGAAACATACCAACAATGTAGTTCTGGAGATTGTACTTCAGCAGAGCCAGAAAGACACTTCAGAAAGCCATCACACGTGCACTTGGAGCTGTGTTTCACACAACTGAGGCATAGTCCATTATCCTTATAACAGCCCGTGAAGTAGGGATGAGCAGATTATGCAACTTGCTTACCAACAGGAAGCAGCCAAGCCAGGAACAGAACAGAGAGTGAACCCTCTCCTGTGCAGGGATTCATTTCTCAAAACAAAACCGGGATTGGTCATTGGTCTCTACTCTTTTCCACACTGGACTCCTTTTAAAGCTACACAATTATCTGGTCTACATTTTTACACCATTGTTTATTAAGGAAGATTCATACCCTTCCTACAGAGAAAATAAAGATTTCTCGGGGATCAGTTCAGTTCAGTTACTTAGTCGTCTCCAGCTCTTTGCGATTCCCATGGACTGCAGCATACCAGGCCTCCCTGTCCATCACCAACTCCCAGAGCTTACTCAAACTCATGTCCATTGAGTCAGTGATGCCGTCCAACCATCTCATCCTCTGTTGCCCTCTTCTCATCCTACCTTCAATCTTTCCCAGCATCAGGGTCTTTTCAAATGAGTCAGCTCTTTGCATCAGGTGGCCAAATTATTGGAGTTTCAACTTCAGCATCAGTCCTTCCAATAAACATTCAGGGCTTATTTGGTTTAGAATGGACTGGCTGGATCTCCTTGCAATCCAAGGGACTATCAATAGTCTTCTCCAACACCAGAGTTCAAATGCATCAGTTCTTCAGCTCTCAGTTTTCTTTATAGTCCAACTCTCACATCTATACTTGATTATTGGAAAAACCATAGCTTTGACTAGATGGACCTTGGTTGGCACAGTAATGTCTCTGCTTTTTAATATGCTGTCTAGGTAGGTCATAGCTTTTCTTCCAAGGAGCAAACATCTTTTAATTTCATGGCTGCAGTCATCATCTGCAGTGATTTTGGAGCCACCCAAAATGAAGTCTCTATTTCCATTGTTTCCCTATTTATTTCCCATTAAGTGATGGGACCAGATGCCATAATCTTAGTTTTCTGAATATTGAGTTTTAAACTAACTTTTTCACTCTACTCTTTTACTTTCATCAGGAAGCTCTTTAGTTCTTTTTCACATTTTGCCATAAACGTGGTGTCATCTGTATATCTGAGGTTATCGATATTTCTCCTGGAAATCTTGATTACAGATTGTGCTTCATCCAGTCTAGCATTTTGTATGAGATATACTGCATGTAAATTAAAGGAGCAGTGTGACAAAACACAGCCTTGATGTACTCCTTCTAGGGGATGCAGAGGCATAAATATAGGGACACTCTTATGGGAGTTTAAATTACTTTCATCTAACTCTTGCAAGGAGAAGGATCAAAGAAAAATGTTTTCCATCCATTTTCAGCCAATACTAGCAATTTTTTGTTTGTTTTAAAGAAAACACATTTCTACCTGAATATGCTTTTGTTACCAGTAAACATTATGTGTGGGAGTAGGGACTTTGAAAAGATGGAGACATGCTTTAAAATGTAGTTTCAAGCACATTTTCTGCCTGCAGCTCATTTTAGAGTCTCTGACTATAGTAGAAAATTTGTTCTGAGGTGTAACTTATAATGAGTGATGAATCATGCAGCCCACTCATAATACCAGTTGTCAAGCCCCTGTCAGACACTACTATATTTTTATTTTTTATTAGCTACCAAGTTAACTTTTTAAATTACTGATGTGTACTTTTCAAAACTCCATACATAGTCAAAGCCTGCAGCAATGACTTGTGCGTACAATACATCTGTGGGGGTTTGATTTTAATGAGGGGTTCTTGATACATCAGCCTTCTCAGAGGCTATTAGTAAGAAGGATGGGAGAAATCTTTTCCACTGTGCAGGTGTTAGCTCACAGTTTCTTCAGCTGCTCCTAGAGCCTGGGGTTGAAGAAATGTCCCCAAGAAAGAAACATCAGGGGTCTGGTCGGTATCTCTCAGCAAGCCATCCTGGGGATGTGTCCCCGCCAGTCTGTGATTATTTATTGATTGTGGGAAGGATTTCTGATACTAGCAGCAAATTGCCAGTGCTGTGAAGGGAAGGGTTTCCCTGAAGCTGACTTGTGTGCTCTGCCTGTGCTGCACGGAGTTCTATTTAGTGATGATTGTACTGACCCTGCTGTGCATGACTCAGAATAGTCCCCCATGTTCCAGTTACACTGGCTTCTTGGCTGCACAGACTGTTAGCAGGGTAGTGTGGACCATGGGTGTGGGCAAATGAGGCCACATGGAAGCAACTGTCATTGACAACAAGGAGGTTCAGGAAAGACAGACCAGATGCTGGATGTCATCAATATTGATGCTCGAACGCCATGATGTGGAAGGCAGTGTCTATGAGGACAACAGGAAAGCCACACATTAAGGCAGTAGGCAACAGAGCGGAGTGGTCTGAACCTGAAAACCAGCATTGTTTCATGGTGCAGAAGAACCATGGAGGAAAAGTAACCTCAACTTCATTTCCTGTTCCAGAAGTAGGGAAACTGGGGGAGATCAGATCTGCCTCCTCTGAAAAAACTGCAGAAGTATGTTCTGAGGACAGTCAGGACCCATGAAGGCCAGGAGGTGACCCCTCAGAAAAAGTGTTGGGAACACAGGAGATTTTGTTAATGACAAGAGGTCAGAGGTCATAGTGCAACAATTTGGGAGAAAATAGAGAGCTGATGCACCACTGGGTCAGATTCAAAAGGCTTGTGACACTTAAATTCTATCCCAGGTGACCTAGATGGTAAAGAATCTGGCCTGCAGTGCAGGAGACCTGGGTTCAATCCCTGGATCAAGAAGATCTCCCGGAGTAAGAAATGGTAACCCACTCCCCACTCCAGTATTCTTGCCTGGAAAATTCCATCAACAGAGGAAACTGGTGGGCCACAGTCCAAGGGGGCAAAGAGTCGGACACTACTGAGCGACTAACACATTTTCCCACTGAGAGCAAGGACAGTGCCCAAGAATGTCCACATTCTGGGTTGGGGTCCTTACCACATCGTGATCAGTGGAAACTCCATCTGGGAATAGTAAGTAGGGCTATAAGGATCCATGTCACAGCACAAAAGGAAGCTTCATTGTTCCTAGCTGCAAGGACAGGGATGGAAGATAAAACACTGTTTCTTCCTCAATATGTGCTTCATTTGAGTTGTGACTGTTAATGAAAAAATTTACAAACAAATTAATCATGATGAAATATAAGAGTTTTATGAAGTCATTTGGGAGGGCATCAGCAGAAGACAAAAAGAACTGGTTCCAGGATCGTTTGAGAAACAGAAATACTCAGTCGAGGAAGAAAGTCCTAACTAAGAAGGCTAAACCACTGGTGAGGCTGGTTAAGTTTCATGGGACACAGATCCCCTCACAACATTGGGATAACTCATCTTCCAAGCTGTGAAAGTACCCATCCTCACCAATCTCTTCAGGCCAACCACTAATCTGATAGGCTGTAATCCAACTGTGTTTTCTTGTTAATTGTAGTCAAATACATTTATACTTCAATTGTCTCTTCCTGGAAATCCAGCTGCTAAGTGAAAGCCATTTAATGAGAAAAGAGTTCCACTAATTTTAACAGGAAAAATTAGTGAAACAGCCCAAACCATTTACACAGAGATTCAAACATATATTGGTCGAACAATGAAAGAAGCTCATGCATTTAATAAACAATTGTGAAGAGTAAACACGGACATGAAGTCCTTTTATTCACAGTGTTGGAATGTAATGAAGGTTTCTTATGCTCGCTACTGTGAGAAGACCAGATAGTGGATGGTGAATGTTGTGTGGGGAGACATCCTTTAGAGGGCATACTCTTCTTCCTGCACCCTTTCTTGATAATTTTCCTTTTTCATGCAATTTTTGATTGTCTTACACTCAGACTCAACTAAAATTATAGCAAAGGAAAATGTTTTCAGTGCCTGAAAACTTCTGTCAATTCTACACTTTGCACACAGACTAAAGATGCTGGAAGATTCTACCTCTTCATCACTCTCTGAGCTTACATAGGCAGAGCAAACACCTTGTGTTCATCTGAACACAGCAGAAACTCAACTTGGTTTCACGCAGTGTTCCAGCTAGAAAATGCTGCTTGTAGTAAGCTATGGTATCCTTCCAGTTAGTAAATCCTCACCCGAAGTAATATCAAAATATTGGTTCATGTAAAGTAGTCATTTGGTGTGATTGTGTGAAAATAGCACTGTAGACCCCCAAAATAGTCATCCTAAGAAAGGTGTAGTTTTTCAAAAGCTGTTATGCCAAAACATGGTTAATATAACTTAGTCAGTCTTCAGAAGAATTCTATATTCTCTGACAACAAATACACCTTTCGTAAGTGTGCTCATGTTTAGCTGCTCAGTCATGTCCAATTCTTTGCAACCCTTTTGACTGTAGCCCTCCAGGCTCCTCTTGCCTGGGATTTTTCAGGTGAGAATACTGGAGTGGTTTTTCATTTCCTCCTCCAGGGAGTCTTCCTGATCCAGGGATTGAACCCACATCTCCTGTGTCTCCTGCATTGAAGGCAGATTCTTTACCCACTGATTCATAGAGGAAGCCCTCTAGGAGTCAAACAGGCCTCATAGGAAATCCTCTCTCATATCAAAACATCAAATAATGAGCCTTTGTCTCTTGTCCTGTTTCAGCTTTTTTTTTTTTCCACATAATTGATCATCAGTTTTGAGATATCAACCTGAACTTGGAGACTTATTTTCAGCATCTCACAGTGACTGTAGTCTTTCCTTCTGCTGGAGACTCTGGATCAGGATGGAGGCTAATACCACCACTCACCTGGAAGAAATGTGGGAGCTGCTTGACATGAAGACACAGGGTGGAACCAAGAAGTGAAGCTAACTCCCAGGCAGCATAGAGACTATGTCCATGGGGAGGATGATCACCTGACCAAGGAATTTCCAGAAGGGGTCCTACCTAAGACCCAAATTTTGAGGGAATCTGTGGTGGTTGGAGAAAACCAGTGCCTGCACTAGAACTTCAAACTTCCACCCTTCTTCTTCACGCCTTTCTTAACACATTTTTGGAGCAGATCATCAGCAGTGGATCGTCACTTACAGTGTACTGAAGAAGATCCTGATAGGAAAAAAGTAAGCTAAATCTTCCTAATTGGTAGACCAGCAAAGCTACAGTTTGTGAGAGAAAGGGGCAAGGGAGGGGGCGAGTTCAACACCCATGATACATGTAAGCGAGTTGTAAGCAATTCATGAAAACAGGAGTCTCAGAGCAATTTTGTCATGAGCTTCTCAGTGTTTTTGTCATTTTTATAGGAGCGTGGTAGACAGAATGGATGGCACATGCTTTGTTCGTATGTGCATGCTAAGTTGCTTCAGTCATGTCTGACTATTTGTGACTCTGTGCACTGTAAAGCCTGCCAGGTTCCTCTGTCTATGGGATTCTCCAGGCAAGAATGGGTTTGGGAATGGGTTGGCATGCCCTCCTCCAGGGGATCTTCTTGACCCAGAGATCAAAGCTGTGTTTCTTGTCTCCTGCATTGGCAGGTGGGTTCTTTACTACTAACACCACCTGGGAAGCCTGGCACATAACCTGCAAGCCAGCCTCTGTCTTTATACTTGCCTACTCCTTCTAGGTAACCTACAATCTTGGCTAATACCTTCCTCCAAAATTATCTGAGAAATAAGGCTCTGGTATCAGACGAACTACCTAATTAGAAATTCTTCTCTGCTATCCCTTGAAAAAATATTTTAAAAGTAATGGCCATACAAATGCCCAATTTCTGATTTTTCCAATTGCTGATATAATATTTTATCTGTTTCCATGACAACTAAGAGCTTTATAAATTTTTTCTAGCTTCTGAAATTTTCCAGAATGTATCTGCATTTCTGTACTTCTTTAATAATTATGAGCTGACACCAGTCACATAATTCTATCTGGATTGCATATGTGCTTCCTATATGTGCCAAGGAGGAGTAATTGATGGCTTTGTTTTACAATATAAGACATCTTAAATAAGTTTTTATGTATAATGTATCTTAAATGCTCATTCACTCTGCTCAAGAGCTAGTTAAATCACTGTCAGCTTCTCATCATTTTTTTCCCTCCAAAGTTAGAAATAGTCACTCATGTGACTGCTCACTCCAGGCACTTGCAATAACCAAACTGAGTTTATCAAACCTAGCTGGGTTGATTAAAATTTATGAAGACAGTAGGGCAGGGTTTTCAGTGAAATGGAGACCCTTAATAGACAATCCCTAAGAAAGTATAAGGGAGAAGACAATGGCAACCCACCCCAGTACTCTTGCCTGGAAAATCCCATGGGCGGAGGAGCCTGGTGGGCTGCAGTCCATGGGGTCGCAAAGAGTCAGACACGACTGAGAAACTTCAATTTCACTTTTCACTTTCATGCCTTGGAGAAGGAAATGGCAACCCATTCCAGTGTTCTTGCCTGGAGAATCCCAGGGATGGGGGAGCCTGGTGGGCTGCCATCTCTGGGGTTGCACAGAGTTGGACACAACTAAAGTGACAGCTGCAGCAGCAGCAAGAAAGTATAAAGAAGCAAATAAAAAGCATGGAAACAAAATTATTGAACAGAATCATCAAAGTAAAATTTACTTCTTTGAAAATATATACAAAACTTGGATTATTGTATACCTGACTTATCTAAGATAGACCTAGTTCCTCTCAGGTCTCTGGGGTCACCTTCCATTTAGCTTGTGTCTCAGATTATTAATTGTTAATTAAATATAGTTATAAATAATTGAGTTCTGTTAATTTATCATAAATTTGGCAAACCATTACTTTGTTTTTCTACCTTCTTCCATGGTCTCACCTAGCAGTGTGTGCAACTGAACAAATTTCTCATTTTAACATTTGTTTACATCTAACATATGATCTGTGATAATNATATTCACTCATGTTGTGTTAATAGTTCATCTAATTTTGGTGCTGAGCAGTGTTTCATTTTATGAAGCCACTATAATTTGTTTATGAATTTGTTTATAATTTGTTTACAATTTGTTATGAATATCCAGCTAATGGATATTTGGGTTGTTTTTAGTTGGGAGTACTTATGAATTAAAGAATCCATGGACATTAATATACAGGTCTTTGTGTGAATATGTGTTTTGTTACTTTCAGATAAATATTTGGAAGAAATATTGCTTGATAATAAGGTATGTTCATTATTCAAAACAACATTTCAAAGTTATTCCATTTTGCATTGCCACTAATGACATGTATGACTTCCAGATTTCACATCCTCATCGTGCTTTGTATTATCAGTTTTAACAATTTTATCCACTGTAGGATGTGTATGGTAATATATTAATTTGTAATTGGCTTTTCCTTAATGAACAATGGTGATGAACATCTTTCCAGGTACTTACCATTTAAACTCTTTCTTGGTGAATTGTTTATTCAAATCCTTTTCTCGTTTTTCATTTGGTTCTCTGTCTTCTTCAGTTAGAGTAGTCTAGATTTCCTAGAGGATAGATTATATACACAAATCCCTTATCAACTGTCTTTACTGCATCATATTTTTAATCAGGTATATTCAGGTTGAAATGGTGTTCTGAAGGATGAGATTAAATACTCCTCATTCTTTTCTCAGACTGACTCTCTAACCCTGCTGATCTGAGAAAAAAATGAGGAGTATTTTGTCCCTCTGCATTTCTGAAACTATGGGGTGAACAGTGGATAGAGGTACTGTTCATGGCCTCAAGTTTTCTTGTGTACTAATCGTGTGACTTCTTCATCTCCTTTTTCTTCTCTGCCACTTTGAGGCAGCATCCATCCACATGCCCCAAATTTCTCAAGACTTTGTCCCAAGTCACAGTGTCTTTAAGACTGATTTTATAGGCACTATTTTGTACAATTGTATGATTTTAAGATTTTAGCATTTCCTCCCACTGTGACATCTTACATTATTCTCAGCTTAATAAAATGATACTTACTCATGATGGATCCTTGGGTGGGGGGGGAACCTTAGTAAATAGAAAAGAAATCGTTTTTTCTGCTGGAAGTTTATCCTGGAATATTAATTTACATTGGTTATTTTCTTTAGTGTCAGAGGAGTTCATCACTAAAATGACTTACAATAATGAGAAAGCAGAGTCATCCGTGTTTATTTTCTTTCTCAAAGATACTTTGTAAATTCATTCTGAAAATTTTAGCAACCTTATTTTCTACATGGCTCAGAGGTTAAAGCATCTGCCTCCAATGTGGGAGACCCGGGTTTGATCCCTGGGTCGGGAAGATCCCCTGGAGAAGGAAATGGCAATCCACTCTAGTATTCTTGCCTGGAGAAGCCTAATAGGTTATAGTCCACGGGGTTGCAAAGAGTTGGACATAACTGAGTGACTTCACCTCATCTCATTTTCTACATTAGTTTTTATTTTTTTCACAGATTTTTTTTTCTATGTTTGAAACTTATTACCTCTTTCAGGTAAATAACTTGTTAACAAAGAAGATCTGACTAATACTAACATCCCAATTTTTCATATAACATATGTATTTTTGCTCATTATCTTTTGGGTTAGGAAAAACTCCACTAGAGAAGTTCATTTTAATAATGTTATTGATAATATTTGCAAAGTACTATTACCTAGCATTTCTTATTTATTAGATGGCTTCTCTGGTGGCTCAGCAATCAAGAATCTGCCTGCAATGCAAGAGACACTGGCAGATGAGGGTTTGATACCCGGGTCAGGAAGATCCCCTGGAGAAGGGAATGGCAATCCAATCCCGTATTCTTGCCTGGAGAATCCCAGGGACAGAGGAGCCTGGCAGGTCACAGTTCATGACACTGAAAAAGAGTCAGACACGACTGAAGCAACTGAGCATGCGTATACAGTGTGCTCAAGAATATAAAAGGAAAAGTATTCATTGTATAGAATTTGAATATCATCAATCCTTCAGTGGAAACCTGCTTCCATGAGGTAGCACTACATTCTTTTCACCCTGCTTGATTCATATCACATGAAATTATCCCTTTTCCCTTTCTATTATTCATACAATGATTTTTAAGTTCTTTATTCTGTGCCAACAAAATTCATTTCCATGTAATGTCAATATGATTTAATATAGAATGAAAGTAAATAGTTGTTGAAATAGAACTTGTAAAATGCAAGAGGAAGTTATGATCCCCAAAGCCCATGAAGACAAATCAAAAGATGAAAAGTAAGGCTTGCAGAAAAATCTCTGGGGTTCAAGTGTTTTATTTTTTAACAGAGTACAGAAAATTATAAGCAGCTTCTCTGGTTTAGAACACTGGAGCCTTTAAGGAGTTAGTTCAAAAATCAGATGGAAAGGGGCATAAGAGAAGCAAAGCAGCAGCAGTTTTACTGCTTTATAGCAGTAGTAGTCACCATTTATTGAACATTTACTACATACTAACCCACATTCTTTGTGCTTTACACATATTAACTACAGAGGTTGCTGACTTACGATGGTTCAGATTAGAATATTTCAACTTTATGGTGGTTCCGTAGTGATATATATTTGGTAGAAATCATATTTTGGATTTTTCTCAGGCTAGTCTACATGGTAGAGTGTTCTCTTGTGATGCTGGGCAGTGGCAGCGAGCTACAGCTCCCACTCCGCCGTGAGATCTCTGAGGATAAAAAATCATTACAATCACTTTATACCAGTGTAACCATTCTATTTTTCACTTTTGATACAGTAGTCAGTGAATCATAGTAGGCTTTGTGTTAGGTGATTTTGCCAAACTTCAGGCTAATGTAGGTGTTAGGAGTACAATTAGCAGACTACAGTAGGATGTTTTGTAAGTTAGTTGTGTTGACCTAAAACAAGTAGACTGCCAGGTATTTTTCCTGGTAGCAAAGGTGGGTTTATTCAGGATCAGCAGAGAATTTCAACCTGGAATCTTCAGGTATAATGAGCCGTGTGCAAGTACCTGCACACCAAGGGGATTAGAAACCTTTTATCAGGTGTTATGGTTTTAGCTGCTTTTTCTCACTCAACGTCAGGAAGGATGTTTCCAGGTTGTAGTGTCTCATTCTGGAGGAAAAGTACACAGACTGGAAACCTATTGAGGTCTTATTCAAGTAAAAATGAAAGTTTTGAGGGAGAATTCTTAAGCATTTTTTATCTAAAAATATGCTTTAAAGTGTCTATCTATGTGTTAGGATCATAGACATTGGAGATCATCTGAAGCATTATGTCATCATTGAAAGTTTGGTGACAAATTCCTGATGGGCCTCATCTGGATATCTTGGGAAAGTTGTCTCTTAATATATCACCTGCTTCAATTCCAGAAAATCTTTATTTTCAGGTTACCAAATGATCCAGCTCAAGTGCCCCAACTAAAAGATCCAGGTGGGGTTCAACTGTTTTCTTTAGATATATCACTTAGATAAATCCAAAGGTCTAATCCTTGGAGTTGGGTGGCACAACAGTTTGTTAACAGTAGCCATTATGGGTCTCTCAGAGAGGCTGAAGTGAGTTCATGTGGAGGTGTTTTTCTCAATAGATGAAACCTCTAGGTTATAAGGTGTGATGCTTAAGATCATCTCCTGAGAATGCACTGTGAAAAGATTGCTCTACCAAATCGTGATATATTTTTTTCATGATTTATTTTAATAGAATTATTTAATTTATTTTTATTTTAATTAGTGTTTTATTTAATTATTCCTTTTCAATATAATGGCATCTCTCCTTTTATCAGTTGTGGGTCAAAAGAAGGAGCCAAGTGCTAAGGGTGTCTTATGATTAACTCAAAGGATGAGAGTTTATGAATTCCAAAAGGAGTGAATCTGAGATTAAGAACTAATGACAATTTTAGCCAAAGTATTTGGAGGACCTTTACAAATTTGTCAATTGAGTCTTAATAATGCAATTAGTGTATGCCACAAAACCAGAGAATGGAGAGTGGTAAGCACAATGAAAGTTATAAAACCTGTCAAAGAGCACAGACTTGAAGCAACTGGCCAGTAAACTCGGTTCTTCAATTACTTTGAAGTTCTAGAGGAGTTCCCTGGGGATACTCAATATTTTCCAAAAGAACTTTAGCCGTAAAAGAGGTAGTACCCTATTTACAAGGGAAGACTTCAACCCAGTATTGAGTACCTTTTAGGCATGACCAAAGCATATTTATATCCATCAGATATAGGAATTTGCATGAAATCCATTTGCCAGTCCTTGAATGATCCATTGTGTGCTCAGTCACTCAGTCATGTCTGACTCTTTGCAACCCTTGCCAGGCTCCTCTGTCTGTGGGATGCTCTAGGCAAGAATGTTGGACTGGATTGCCATTTCCTCCTCCAGGAGATCTTCCTGACCCAGGTTCTGAGCCAGCATCTCCTATATCTCCTGCACTGGCAGGCAGATTCTTTACCACTGTGCCACCTTGGAAGCCTTGAATAATCCATTAGATAGCTTAAAATGCTTTGTGTGCAGTATGAACAGACTCCCTTGGGTTATACTTCAGACAAATCGGACAAGTGTGGTAGTCATTTTCTGCAGCCTTGTTAATGTTTTTTCACCAATTTTCACACATGAAGGCTATCATTTTGCCAGTAGTCCAGTGAGTTAAAACATGTTCTGTGGTGCAGAGTGAGAATTTTAGTCTTTGGTAGCATAAGGTTGTTATTTGGTCCAAACCAGAACTTTCTCATTTTATTAACTCAACAATTGTTGATTTTCCAATCTAGTTTTTCTTTTTCTGTTGAGTTTCTTTCTTTCTTTTTTTTTTTAATTTATTTTTTACTTTATTTTACTTTACAATACTCTATTGGCTTGCCGTACATTGACATGTTGAGTTTCTATAGTCAGCTTTTCTAAATTATAATTTGGGGAAATATCCCTTTACACCACGAGTGAGGTCTGGCTGCTGTTGGTCACTTTAAGGGCAGCACTCCTTATGGAAATGTCAGCAAGGTGGTTTTCCTTAGCTTCCAAAGAGCCAAGTGTAGAATGCCCTGGAATCTTAATATCTAAACAGCAGGTAAAATATTGCATCTAATAATTTCTGAACATAGGGGCCATCTTCCATTTTATTTCCTCTGGAAGTAAGTAAGGAACTTTGCTTTCAAAACACTCTAAAATCATGAGCTACTCTGAAAGTCTATCTACTATCAGTATAAATATTGGAAGTTTTGCCCTTGGCTAAAGCACAAGCCTATGTAAGAGTGTATATTTGAGCTTGTTGGACCAAGTAGTCATCGCCTTGATAATATTCAAAGGAGTTATGATAGCATACCCAGCACAATATTTGCCGTTGCCACTTTTTAATGAGGAACAATTCATGAACCATGAGAAGTCAGTGTTATTCAGGAACTTTTTCTAGAGACTATCATGAGGAGTCAAGAAGTGATCCATCAGCATTGAGCAGCCATGAGAGACTTCCCTGGCGACAGAGAGAAGAGTATCAGGGCTAAGATTATTACAGTGTAAAAGAATTATGTGAAGAAGAGTTAATAAAAGGACTCCATAGGAGATGAGGCAGCTGACTGAGAAATGTTGAATGTGGTGAGAATTCAGGAGAGCTTTTACTGAATGAGGTACAAAAGAGGTATAAGGAGATTCCACAGCAATTTTCTCAGTGGTATTACCAAAAAGACAGTGCTATACTAGCTCTACGGCAAGGGGGTAGCCCCACGCCACCATATCAAGTTATTGGCTATAACATCCTATGAGTTGATGTTGGTGGTCCCCACGTTTTGGGCTTCCTTGGTGGCTCAGGTGGTAAAAAATCTGCCTGCAGTGCTNCATTGAAAGTTTGGTGACAAATTCCTGATGGGCCTCATCTGGATATCTTGGGAAAGTTGTCTCTTAATATATCACCTGCTTCAATTCCAGAAAATCTTTATTTTCAGGTTACCAAATGATCCAGCTCAAGTGCCCCAACTAAAAGATCCAGGTGGGGTTCAACTGTTTTCTTTAGATATATCACTTAGATAAATCCAAAGGTCTAATCCTTGGAGTTGGGTGGCACAACAGTTTGTTAACAGTAGCCATTATGGGTCTCTCAGAGAGGCTGAAGTGAGTTCATGTGGAGGTGTTTTTCTCAATAGATGAAACCTCTAGGTTATAAGGTGTGATGCTTAAGATCATCTCCTGAGAATGCACTGTGAAAAGATTGCTCTACCAAATCGTGATATATTTTTTTCATGATTTATTTTAATAGAATTATTTAATTTATTTTTATTTTAATTAGTGTTTTATTTAATTATTCCTTTTCAATATAATGGCATCTCTCCTTTTATCAGTTGTGGGTCAAAAGAAGGAGCCAAGTGCTAAGGGTGTCTTATGATTAACTCAAAGGATGAGAGTTTATGAATTCCAAAAGGAGTGAATCTGAGATTAAGAACTAATGACAATTTTAGCCAAAGTATTTGGAGGACCTTTACAAATTTGTCAATTGAGTCTTAATAATGCAATTAGTGTATGCCACAAAACCAGAGAATGGAGAGTGGTAAGCACAATGAAAGTTATAAAACCTGTCAAAGAGCACAGACTTGAAGCAACTGGCCAGTAAACTCGGTTCTTCAATTACTTTGAAGTTCTAGAGGAGTTCCCTGGGGATACTCAATATTTTCCAAAAGAACTTTAGCCGTAAAAGAGGTAGTACCCTATTTACAAGGGAAGACTTCAACCCAGTATTGAGTACCTTTTAGGCATGACCAAAGCATATTTATATCCATCAGATATAGGAATTTGCATGAAATCCATTTGCCAGTCCTTGAATGATCCATTGTGTGCTCAGTCACTCAGTCATGTCTGACTCTTTGCAACCCTTGCCAGGCTCCTCTGTCTGTGGGATGCTCTAGGCAAGAATGTTGGACTGGATTGCCATTTCCTCCTCCAGGAGATCTTCCTGACCCAGGTTCTGAGCCAGCATCTCCTATATCTCCTGCACTGGCAGGCAGATTCTTTACCACTGTGCCACCTTGGAAGCCTTGAATAATCCATTAGATAGCTTAAAATGCTTTGTGTGCAGTATGAACAGACTCCCTTGGGTTATACTTCAGACAAATCGGACAACTGTGGTAGTCATTTTCTGCAGCCTTGTTAATGTTTTTTCACCAATTTTCACACATGAAGGCTATCATTTTGCCAGTAGTCCAGTGAGTTAAAACATGTTCTGTGGTGCAGAGTGAGAATTTTAGTCTTTGGTAGCATAAGGTTGTTATTTGGTCCAAACCAGAACTTTCTCATTTTATTAACTCAACAATTGTTGATTTTCCAATCTAGTTTTTCTTTTTCTGTTGAGTTTCTTTCTTTCTTTTTTTTTTTAATTTATTTTTTACTTTATTTTACTTTACAATACTCTATTGGCTTGCCGTACATTGACATGTTGAGTTTCTATAGTCAGCTTTTCTAAATTATAATTTGGGGAAATATCCCTTTACACCACGAGTGAGGTCTGGCTGCTGTTGGTCACTTTAAGGGCAGCACTCCTTATGGAAATGTCAGCAAGGTGGTTTTCCTTAGCTTCCAAAGAGCCAAGTGTAGAATGCCCTGGAATCTTAATATCTAAACAGCAGGTAAAATATTGCATCTAATAATTTCTGAACATAGGGGCCATCTTCCATTTTATTTCCTCTGGAAGTAAGTAAGGAACTTTGCTTTCACAACACTCTAAAATCATGAGCTACTCTGAAAGTCTATCTACTATCAGTATAAATATTGGAAGTTTTGCCCTTGGCTAAAGCACAAGCCTATGTAAGAGTGTATATTTGAGCTTGTTGGACCAAGTAGTCATCGCCTTGATAATATTCAAAGGAGTTATGATAGCATACCCAGCACAATATTTGCTGTTGCCACTTTTTAATGAGGAACTATTCATGAACCATGAGAAGTCAGTGTTATTCAGGAAATTTTTCTAGAGACTATCATGAGGAGTCAAGAAGTGATCCATCAGCATTGAGCAGCCATGAGAGACTTCCCTGGCGACAGAGAGAAGAGTATCAGGGCTAAGATTATTACAGTGTAAAAGAATTATGTGAAGAAGAGTTAATAAAAGGACTCCATAGGAGATGAGGCAGCTGACTGAGAAATGTTGAATGTGGTGAGAATTCAGGAGAGCTTTTACTGAATGAGGTACAAAAGAGGTATAAGGAGATTCCACAGCAATTTTCTCAGTGGTATTACCAAAAAGACAGTGCTATACTAGCTCTACGGCAAGGGGGTAGCCCCACGCCACCATATCAAGTTATTGGCTATAACATCCTATGAGTTGATGTTGGTGGTCCCCACGTTTTGGGCTTCCTTGGTGGCTCAGGTGGTAAAAAATCTGCCTGCAGTGCTTGCCAGAGACCAGAACTCAATCCCTGGGTCAGGAAGATCCCCTGGAGAAGGGATTAACAACCCACTCCAGTATTTTTCCTGGAGAATCCCCTGGACAGAGAAGCCTGGTGGGCTACAGTCCATGTGGTTGTAAGAGTTGGGCATGGGTCATGGTTTGAGATGAGTAGGCCAATGGCATTCCCTTTCCTTTCATATGCAAAAAGAAGAAAGGGAATCTAATAATTGGGATGCCTGAGAGCAAATGCGTTCATTAAACTCTCCTTAAGACCTTGTGGGAGACTTTGGTTTGAACCCTAGGTCGGGAAGATTCCCTGGAGAAAGAAATGGCAACCAACTCCAGTACTTTTCCCTGGAAAATCCCATGGCTGGATGAGCCTGGTAGGCTAGAGTCCATAGGTTGGCAAAGAGTCAGACACAACTGAATGCCTTCTCTTTAAGACCATGATGACTGGGTTGTCTTTTTTTCCCCCACAAAATGGGGTCTGAGTTGCTATTTTTTAGTAAAACTTACAGATATTTGACTGTAAGAGAAAAATTTGGAAACAAATTTCATCAGTAACCAAGTAGCCTGAGAAAACTTCAGTTTGGCACTTAGTTTTGGGTTTGGGGAAACTTAGGATATCATGATGTTTATCTAAATATAATTAGCCCTTCTAGTATCAGATGGCCTAAATATCAAACCTGGGTTTGGGCAAATTGCCATTTTTCCTCAGTGAGTTTATATTCCTACGAGGCTAAAAGTTTTAGCAACTGGATGCTCTCTTCTCATAAAGAGGCTTGAGAAGGAGAGAAAGGAAGCAAATCATCCACATATGGCAACAGAGTAGAACCTCTAGGGAACTTTAAAGCATCTAGATCAGCCTTTAGGATTTGGGAGAAATACGAGGACTATAAGTAATATCCTGAGGCATTACTGTTCAAGTAAATTGTTTTTCTTCCCAAAGGAAGACAAAGAAGTACTGGCTGGCTTCATCAACTGGAATACTGAAGAATGCACTGCATAAATCAATTATAGTAAAGAATTTACTTCCTGTGGGAATGGGTGTTATTGACATGTGAGGGTTAATAACAACAAGAATAAACCTCCATCCTCAGCCCTTAGGTTTTCTTCCTGGTAAAATGGGAATTTTACAGGGGTAATAGTACCCTGTAGTACCAGGAGTAATAAGGCCTTGAGTCCTGTAATCGTCTATCATGGGCTTTATGCCTTAAAGGGCTTCTTTACTTACAGAGCATTGATTAATTCTGAGAAGAGGTTTTGAGAAATCTATCTGAATCATGAGGGGAGGTGAGCTGTGAATTTTACTAATACAAGTGGAGATTTTGCCCATAATGGGGGTGATAGTTGATTCAGTAGGGGGAAATTCAGTATTTGCAGAATGTCAGAGGCAGAACAAATAAAAGATGTTAGGGGATCTTTCAATTTACTTGGTGGGTTGCTTTGATGACTACTTCCAATTCTAGAATTATTTTCCCATTTTGCAAGAAAGAGATTTCATCATGATACTTGTAAATCTTGGCCTAATAAGTGGCTAATCACTGTTGTTTATGCTATTCAATGTAAAATAGATAATTTCTGTCATTTAACTTTATTTATGGATATCACATACATTTCTCTGTCAAACTCTGTTACAAAGCAACTCAATTTCTCCTTTCTGATTGAAAAAAAAGAGAAACTCCTGCCTATTTTTGAATAACAGAGAGGTAATTGGAAAGCACATTCTGAGCTGTATTCTGTCTTGTTACTTGGTCTGGTAGTTTGAGTGGGGCCATCTAAAACTGTGTATACACTAGAAAAGTATTCTATTTATTAATTATTCTAAAACTGAAAGAAAACATTTTAAAATAATATTTTCAGGGCACAAGAGTTAGCCAAAGAAATCAAAGATATGTTTAGATAAAATTTAGTGTTTCTATATAATTTCTGAGTCTCATCTAGTTTAATGTGGACCAGTGGTTCTCAACTGAAAACAGTGCCTTGACCATGAGGACATGTAGCAATGTCTAGAGACCTGTTTTACTATCATAACTGAGGGAAGTGCTACTGCATCTCTAGAGTAAAGACAGGAATGTTGCTAAACCTCCTATAATAAATAGGCTATCCAGCCCAAAATGTTAATAGTGGCAAGGCTAAGAAATCTTGGAGTAAATGAGGCCAATAATAATAGTATGTTAACATGATTACATGAGTACATAAACACAAAATGAAGGTAAGTAGATAATTATTAAAATAAGTTTTTAAGCATACCAAACATTACATCACAGATCGTTTACCTCTTCAACATTTAAGATTCGTTTAGGACACAGAGAGATGAGTAGTTCTAAATCATCTACTGTAGTGAGCTGAACAGTGGTCCCCCAAATGATACATCCACTCCACTTGGATCATGTGGATGTGGCATTATTTAGAAAAAGAATCTTTGTAGATGTAATTATGTCAAAAAATCCTAAAATGAGAGCATCCTGAATTAGTTTGNCAGGCCAGAATACTGGAGTGAGTAGCCTTTCCCTTCTCCAGGGGATCTTCCCAACCCAGGGATTGAACCTAGGAGGATTGTTTACCAGCTGAGCTACAAGGGAAGCCCAAGAAGACTGGGTGGGTAGCTTATACCTTCTCCAGTGGATCTTCCTGACCCAGGAATCGAATCAGGGTCTCCTGCATTTGCAGGCATATTCTTTACCACTAGTGCCACCTGGGAAGTCACTCCACAAACACTTATTGAGCATTTATTATACTAGATATTATGTGAATTACAGAACCACAAGACTGAAAAGATATTAACCCTGACCTCTAAAAGTTTACAGTCTAGTGGGAGATAGTGACATGTAAAGACATGGCTTATAATTACAATTTAGTCAATTCTTCTAAGAGGAACAAAAAAATGAAGCTTTCCTGGGAGACTCATGGAATAATTCTCTACATTTTATCTTATTAAACATATCTGTATTGCTTCTTCTGATTTTAGACATACAGCTGAAAAGTTTACAAAATATGAAAAAGTATAAAGAAGAAAATAAAACCACTTGTAAGCTCATTATTGAGCCACAAGCAGCCATGAGTTGTGGCTATCTTTTCTTCTGAATTGTTATAGAGACTGTTTATATCATGGGTGTTTGTTTTTTTTTTCCCCTCCAGGTTATCATGATGCAGCCTACTTCTAATCTACCTATCTGTCCTGCCCACCTTGTAAATTCCTGCTTTTTATCTCTATTGGTTGGGAAATCAGAAAACCAAACTTTTTCAGATGGTGTCTAAAAGAAGAGTAAATTATAGTGAGTGCAGGTCTGAGGGCCTCTTCTCAGAGAAACAGAGCATGAGTTTTAGCACATGGTTTCTATTTTGGATCCTCAGAGACCTTTTTTTCCCCTTGCTTCCTGGGTTTCAGCTGTGTTCCTGGTACTTGAGGTTATTGGATAGATGACCTCTCCATAAGCGAGCTGCTTTTTTCTAAATGTAGTTCCTGACTTTTAGAAACTAATGAGAATTTGGCAATGCCTGGCTATCAATAGCTTGTCACCATTAAGCAGGGGGCAAAAATGGCCTCAATTTTAAACCTCTCCTTCAGCCCAGGAAGAGCCTGACAATCTAGGCACAAAAGACAAGAGGCAATTTAAATATGATGCTAATTATGATGTGTACCTTCATCTAGGGTTGCCAGATAAAATGTAAGGGACCCAGTTAAATCTGAATTTAAGTAAACAGTTGGTAGTTTTTAGTATAAATATGTCCCATGCAATAATTGGGACTCACTTATACTAATATTGTGTGTGTATATATATATACATATGTATATATATAATTTATCTAAAATTCAAATCTAACTGGATGTCTTATACTTTTATTTGCTACATCTATAGCAACTATACCTCAGTCCTCTCCAGGTGCCCAGCTATCACAATTAGACCTTTCTCCTTCTTTCTTCTTATAAGGATAGCCAGAAAGACTCAGTTGAATTCAGTTGACTTCACTTTCTACTTCTTTATATTTCAAATGGTTTAAGATTTGTCTTAAATGTATTTGTTTATGGAACCATATCTTTTAAATAAGAGAAATGCTTTTGCATAAATGCAGAGCCCTATCCTAAAACAGTTAAATTGAGATCACAGCACGTGTGTGTGTGTGTGTGTGTGTGTGTGTGTGTGTGTAGGCAAGCATACACTGAGATTTTAAAAGAGAAATTATTTTCCATTTTAACCTCATAATCTAAATCATAAAGATCTGAACAGAAAAAGTTTTGGACATTTCCAATGAAAGTTGAGTTCAAAATTATGGAGGAAATTACCTTTTAAAAAAAGCTGTGTTTTTTCCAATGCCTTTTTAGTGATTCTAAAATCATAGTTAAAGGAATGGATCTATTAATTCCTTTAAAGTTATTGCTAGCACTAAGCCAAGTGCATCGACATGATTGATATACTTTGCTTCCTGATGATGACAGTGATGATGGTGCTTTTTAGAAAATACTTTCTTTTAGAAAT
Organism: Neotragus pygmaeus; assembly: GCA_006410875.1. Lineage (NCBI taxonomy): Eukaryota > Metazoa > Chordata > Mammalia > Artiodactyla > Bovidae > Neotragus > Neotragus pygmaeus. The sequence continues at coordinate 1,161,855 of SJYV01056332.1, forward strand.
AGAGGATGAGAGATATGTTCTTATTTAATGTTTAAAACCCTGAATTATTCTTTTATATTAAGGCTGAAAAAGCATGGGTTCTAGAGCTCATCCTGGATTAGAATTCTACCTCTGACCCCTACTTACTGAGACTGGAGAAATCACTTAAATGCTTTGAACTCCAATCTCAGTATCTAAACAAGGGGTAGCAATACTGAGGAGTTAAAAAGATGAGATGGGGTAATGTCCATGAAAGAATCTGGCCTTAAACAGTATGCATAAGTGCACGCGTGCCTGCTGTCTCATGTCTGACTCTTTGTAACCCTTTGGACTTTGTATCCCTCCCAGAGGAGCCCACCAGGATCTTCTGTCCGTGGAATGTCCCAGGCAAAAATACAGAAGTGGGTTGCCATTTCCTACTCCAGGTATCTTTGCAACCCAGGAATTGAACCTGAGTCTCTTGTGTCTCCTGCATTGTCATGCAGATTCTTTACCACTGGGTACCCAGTAGGTATCTTTCAATCCTTTTAGGGACATAATTTCTATTATTACCTAAATATTTGGCTATCAGAGGGGCATAAGTTTCCAAAGTTGGTCCCTACTTCTGGTGATAAATCTTGGACTGCATCATTCAAGTCCTCCTCCCCTCTTTTCCCTTTCTTCTATGTGTGAAGTTATTTTGAAGTCCTTATTAAACATCCCTTTTGCATCTTGACAAATGCCAAAGCTGTATATAGAGAATGGTTTTCTTTTTGCTTGTAATCTATTAAATTACCCGACAGCTTATAGGACAGAGGTCATGTATCCAGGGCACTGTTATTTTGTATAACTTATTTCTTCTAAAAAGTCTGTATCTACTGTTTTTTTCCCCATTCTTGATGAAGGAAAAATATTACTGCCTCTTATCACCCAGAAAATAATTCAGTCAACTCTACAAAGGTTTAATATAAGGCTTTGAACTGAACTGAACTTGTTTATACTAAATATTAAATGAATAGATCTATAGTCTTCCTGGCTCTTCCAGCATCCGTTTTTACAATGCACTGCAGAAAACACTGGGGCATGTTTTTCAATGAACAGCAGCATCTGTCATTTAAGTTCTCATCAGTGTTTCTCTTTTATTTGAGTTAGTCTTAGACAATAAAACTTACACATGAAGTATCTTGTGCATTTTGCTTCATATTACTTTTAAAATAGTAGCACTCTGGCATTGTATATTATATTACTGATCATGTTATAAGGAACTATTGACTGAAACCATCTACCTTGGCCAGCCACCGTGACAACCACTTGCCTGAGTTGTCTCACGATAGAAGGTCCCAATAAGGAATATGGTGCTGTAGTCAACAGCTAACCAGAAGAATTCAGGCAGGGCCAAAAGATGGAGGAGCCAAGCAATCTCCCAGACTCCTTCTTGCTAGAATCCATCTTGGGTAATAGATGTGCTTGTCATCGGGAAGGGCCCTAAGTTGAAATGGAAATGATTGGCCAGCGACAACCCAGAAACCAACCTCATTATTATAAACACTGAAGGTTGTGAGCCACATGGCAGAGCAGTTTCCTNTTCTTGCTAGAATCCATCTTGGGTAATAGATGTGCTTGTCATCAGGAAGGGCCCTAAGTTGAAATGGAAATGATTGGCCAGCGACAACCCAGAAACCAACCTCATTATTATAAACACTGAAGGTTGTGAGCCACATGGCAGAGCAGTTTCCTTGGGTACCCTTACTCTGCTCCACTCCACCCAGGCTCCCTTTCCCAATAAAGTCTCTTGTATTGTCATCACATGCGTCTCCTCAGGCAATTAATTTCTGAATGTTAGACAGCAGCCTACTCTCAAGGCCTGGAAGGAGTCCTCTTTCCTGTAACAATTTCATCCACATTTGTGACCACTGGACTTCCCTGGTGGCTCAGACGGTAAAGCGTCTGTCTACACTGCAGAAGACCTGGGTTTGATCCCTGCGTCAGGAAGTTCCGATGGAGAAGGAAACGGCAATCCACTCCAGTACTATTGCCTGGAAAATTCCATGGACAGAGGAGCTTGGTAGGCTACAGTCCATGGGGTCGCAAAGAGTCAGACACTGAGCGACTTCACTTTCTTTTACTTTCCTCTTCATAGGAACTGGAAGAAGAAAAGAAAGAACCATCCACCAAGAGAGTTCAGCCACTTCTGATTGGGGTAGGGGGCAGAAGGGAGTGATTCCAAAGAAAGAGGAGAAATGTGGTCTAATCCAGCACTATGGAGCCAGCAATAGGGCCCAGGGGAGGGCGGGGAGGGGGTTAATGGCTGTGGGTATAGTTTGCCAGCTAATTATGGGAAGTGGACCAAACAATTCTAATTCATATGTTAATCAGGTGATCCATCAAAGTAAAATTTTGGAACTCAAGCAGGCTTGTTCTAGGACCTCAGGTTGAGTATACCAGAGAAGAAACATTTTAACTTTCATTTTGCTTTGAAAGGGTTTTGTCTTTGAATCACATTCTAAGGGTATCAATTCTCCTGACAGAAGAAAAATCTTGCATTTTAGGCAATGCTGGTTGCAATTTCACTGACATTGGGATGTAAGATTGCCCCTGTACCACTGGTGGAAAAGATGCTGCTGGAAGCAGAGTCTCAGCCTGGAAATGGTCTTGGTGTTCAGTCCTGGAATTTTGGCATCCTGGCTCTCTAGCTCTATAGGGGTGAATGAGAGTGCTGGAGAGCTGAGTGCCCTAACTCTTGAGGTGCAAGCAAAATTGCTATAGAACCCTTAGCTAAGTCTAATACAGAATGGACATCCTTTATACTACTCATTGACCCTCCACTTTCAGTCATAGAGGCATAGGTCCAATTTCACTGACATCACATGGGGAGATTTTCCTGGTGGCTATGACAGCAGTTGTCATGGAAACAGTATTTTAACCTTAAAGTATTTCTTCCATGGATCCAAGATCTAAAGATCAGAAAGTCCTGACTTACTAGCCATGGCAGCAAGCAGCAAATACTAACAAGTGTCCCTGGAGATGTTAGAAATATTTGAGAAGGTAAACACTACAAAGCACTTGACTTCTTGGAGTTAGGTAGAAGGATAGTTTGGGAAAATAAATGCAGAATATTAATATCAATGAGAATATCTCTGTAAATGGATGGAGTCCACAGTACTTGGTAACATTTGAATATATTAATATATTCCCACATGTTTGTTTATTGATGTCTTAAAGACATAATATACATAAGATAAACATGGCCTCTAGCTTCCCTTGATGAAATTTTTAGTCTAACTCTTATATACTCCAAGGAAACTTTACTGTTTTGAAAGGATGTTTACATTAGTTTAAGGCACTGGAATTCAAGGACTTAAATAGAAACCTTAAAAATCTGTGTAATAGCTAAGCATTCATGAGACATTTAGTGTGTAAAAATACTAATGGTTGCTATTGTCTTCCAAAGGTGATAGTAAGGAGGTGGTTTCATTGATACTCTTGTCTATAAAATGGTCTTTCTCCTCCAAGTGAGCTGCTCAGCCTCTAAATTCTATATCATAACTTTAGCATCCAGGAATGAAAGTTATACCTGGCCAGCCAGCCTGATAACTAAATCCACCTCAGCCATCAAATGAATAGTAGATAGTGCAATCAAATTATCCTCCCATCCAAAAGGCTGATGTTAGATATTTGCAATTCAAGAAAGATAGGTCAAATACTTTTCCAACTCTCGACTCTCATAAATAAAAAATCACTATTCCATTTTATGATAAATATGTTTGCTTAGAGTACTACCTACAATTTGAAATATAGCTGGGTCATTTGGATCCTCCATAATGGTATTATACACACGTCAACACTTGCCATGACAGGAATTCATAATCAGTCAAATAAAATAAATGGTTATTAGCACTTATGACATGTGAGATTCTATAGGCAGCAAGAATTTATTCATCCTTTCAAAGGGAGAAGCAGAATTAATATATGATAAGGTTCAGATCCTCAAACATTTTATAACCTTGTTAGGAAGATAAAATTAAAATACATGAAACAAGGGTAAAAGGCAACAATAAAGAGTAAATATAAAAGGGCATATAATAAAATACTAAAGTATGGCAGGTGCTAAGGAGAAATTAGGTAAAACTGAAAGTAGCAATAGTTCAAGGATACTTCACAGCCTAGATTGCTGGGCCTTGAGAAAACATTAAGTATTTCATAGGTACAAATAAGCTTAGGAAATTGTAGTTGGGGTAAATAAGGTATAGGTAGTGGTATGAACTTGCTGTGTTTCTGATGCAGTGAGTAGACTGACCTAGAATGGAAGATAAGGTAAGATCAGTAGGAAGAGTGGGTGCTTTAGGGAGGACTTGAAAGCTAAGTAGGTGCTCACTTTATCAAAGTACAGTTGATTTACAATGTTGTATTAATTTATGTTTCATTGCAAAGTGACTCAGTCATGCATAGACATGCATATACATTCTTTTTCATGAAGGTTTATCATAGAATATTGAATATAATTCCCCATGCTATACAGTAGGACCTTGTTGTTTATCCATCCTATACATGATCATTTGTATCTGCTAATCGCAAACTCCAAAGTCTTCCCTCCCCACCTCCTTCCCTTTTGCAACCACAAATCTGGTCTCTGTGTCTGAGTCTGTTTCTGTTTAGCAGTTCATTTGTGTCATATTTTAGCTTCTACATATAAGTGACACCATATAATATTCATCTTTAAATTACTTCACTTACTATGATAATCTCTAGGTCCATCCATGTTGCCACAAATGACTTTATTTCATTTTAATGGCTAATATTCCCTCCTATGTATGTACCACATCTTCTTTATCCATTCATGTGTTGATGCACATTTAGGTTGTCTCCATGTCTTGACTGTTATCAATAGTGTTAAGTAGCCACATTTTAACATGGACAGTGGGTAATAAGCCACAGCAGATTCTGATGCAGAGGAAACATATGCTATCATTAGTGGTTGGAGAAAAATTAATTTGAAAACTGTGTGAGGGTTTGAGGTGAGAAGGACGAATGAGGACAAATAGCATACACAGCCACTGGTCAACACTGAGTCATTTTTTCCATATGTAAAATGTTAGGATTATCTGTAAGTGACTTCTTGGCATGGATGGATCAAAGCACAAATTAGGAAAGAGTAAGTAAATGAACAATTCAAGGGTTGAGCAAGACTAGGGAGAATGATGAGTTTGGGAAATGTGAGTTAGAAAGAGAAGACAGAATATGGAGTGTCTGTATTTGGAAGGTCCTGGGTAACACATGCTTTATGTTGAGGGAACTATCTTGGAAATCCTGTTAATAAGCCATAATTGGAGGGCATTAAAAATTATTAGCAGAGCCCTGACTCTGAATGACCTATACCACCCTAGTGAAATAAATACATTCATGGAGCAATGTTTAGAGAAAAGAGGAATATTGAGGTCAATGTAAAACCAAGTATCCAAAACAGGTCATTATCTGAGATCATTCTAGATCAAAATGTGAAAAATGTACCATGTTCAAATTAGTATGCAAAATAAAGCATCAGTATGGAGTGAATTTATGTGATTATACCATGAATAATTCATTAGCATAAGCAATACAATTAGCTTCTTATAATATAATGATACAACTATTGCATTCATGTACAGTAAGCCTGACCCAAACTGTCATAATAGCGAGAAGTTTGAAAGCAGAACACAGCCCTAAATGTCTCAAATCCAAAGGACAGAATGAAATTTGCTGTTAATGGGACAAAAATGTGGTAAGTAGTCNATAGTAGATAGTGCAATCAAATTATCCTCCCATCCAAAAGGCTGATGTTAGATATTTGCAATTCAAGAAAGATAGGTCAAATACTTTTCCAACTCTCGACTCTCATAAATAAAAAATCACTATTCCATTTTATGATAAATATGTTTGCTTAGAGTACTACCTACAATTTGAAATATAGCTTGGTCATTTGGATCCTCCATAATGGTATTATACACACGTCAACACTTGCCATGACAGGAATTCATAATCAGTCAAATAAAATAAATGGTTATTAGCACTTATGACATGTGAGATTCTATAGGCAGCAAGAATTTATTCATCCTTTCAAAGGGAGAAGCAGAATTAATATATGATAAGGTTCAGATCCTCAAACATTTTATAACCTTGTTAGGAAGATAAAATTAAAATACATGAAACAAGGGTAAAAGGCAACAATAAAGAGTAAATATAAAAAGGCATATAATAAAATACTAAAGTATGGCAGGTGCTAAGGAGAAGTCAGGTAAAACTGAAAGTAGCAATAGATCAAGGATACTTCACAGCCTAGATTGCTGGGCCTTGAGAAAACATTAAGTATTTCATAGGTACAAATAAGCTTAGGAAATTGTAGTTGGGGTAAATAAGGTATAGGTAGTGGTATGAACTTGCTGTGTTTCTGATGCAGTGAGTAGACTGACCTAGAATGGAAGATAAGGTAAGATCAGTAGGAAGAGTGGGTGCTTTAGGGAGGACTTGAAAGCTAAGTAGGTGCTCATTTTATCAAAGTACAGTTGATTTACAATGTTGTATTAATTTATGTTTCATTGCAAAGTGACTCAGTCATGCACAGACATGCATATACATTCTTTTTCATGAAGGTTTATCATAGAATATTGAATATAATTCCCCATGCTATACAGTAGGACCTTGTTGTTTATCCATCCTATACATGATCATTTGTATCTGCTAATCGCAAACTCCAAAGTCTTCCCTCCCCACCTCCTTCCCTTTTGCAACCACAAATCTGGTCTCTGTGTCTGAGTCTGTTTCTGTTTAGCAGTTCATTTGTGTCATATTTTAGCTTCTACATATAAGTGACACCATATAATATTCATCTTTAAATTACTTCACTTACTATGATAATCTCTAGGTCCATCCATGTTGTCACAAATGACTTTATTTCATTTTTATGGCTAATATTCCCTCCTATGTATGTACCACATCTTCTTTATCCATTCATGTGTTGATGCACATTTAGGTTGTCTCCATGTCTTGACTGTTATCAATAGTGTTAAGTAGCCACATTTTAACATGGACAGTGGGTAATAAGCCACAGCAGATTCTGATGCAGAGGAAACATATGCTATCATTAGTGGTTGGAGAAAAATTAATTTGAAAACTGTGTGAGGGTTTGAGGTGAGAAGGACGAGTGAGGACAAATAGCATACACAGCCACTGGTCAACACTGAGTCATTTTTTTCCATATGTAAAATGTTAGGATTATCTGTAAGTGACTTCTTGGCATGGATGGATCAAAGCACAAATTAGGAAAGAGTAAGTAAATGAACAATTCAAGGGTTGAGCAAGACTAGGGAGAATGATGAGTTTGGGAAATGTGAGTTAGAAAGAGAAGACAGAATATGGAATGTCTGTATTTGGAAGGTCCTGGGTAACACATGCTTTATGTTGAGGGAACTATCTTGGAAATCCTGTTAATAAGCCATAATTGGAGGGCATTAAAAATTATTAGCAGAGCCCTGACTCTGAATGACCTATACCACCCTAGTGAAATAAATACATTCATGGAGCAATGTTTAGAGAAAAGAGGAATATTGAGGTCAATGTAAAACCAAGTATCCAAAACAGGTCATTATCTGAGATCATTCTAGATCAAAATGTGAAAAATGTACCATGTTCAAATTAGTATGCAAAATAAAGCATCAGTATGGAGTGAATTTATGTGATTATACCATGAATAATTCATTAGCATAAGCAATACAATTAGCTTCTTATAATATAATGATACAACTATTGCATTCATGTACAGTAAGCCTGACCCAAACTGTCATAATAGCGAGAAGTTTGAAAGCAGAACACAGCCCTAAATGTCTCAAATCCAAAGGACAGAATGAAATTTGCTGTTAATGGGACAAAAATGTGGTAAGTAGTCAGGACAAGTTCTTGTCTAAAATTGGTAAAGAGTGATATAATTTATTTGTTTCTTTTTAATATGTATTTATTTTTAATTGAGTGATGGTTGCTTTACAATATTGATTTGATTTCTGTCATATATCAATATGAATTAACCATAGGTGTGCATATGTCCCCTCGCTCTTGAATATCCCTCCCTCCTCCACACATTTCTATTCCTCTGGGCTATGATTTTTATATGAACACTTTATGAGACATCAGACAAAAATTACTTTTGTCAGTATGAAAGATAATTGATGTGTTTGATGAATCTATCTCAACATAGTTTACAAAATATTATGTGTAAAGCACCTGGTTAACAGTTGAACAGCTAGCTATTCTGAATAATTTGCATTTTCTTTATTTTTGTATTATGTTTTTTTTCCCACTGAAGCATAGTTGATTTATAATGTGTCAATCTCTGCTGTACAGAAAAGTGACTCACTTATACACACACACGCACACACACACACACACACACACACACATACATTCTTTTTTATATATTCTTTTCCTTTATGGTTTGTCCCAAGATATTGAATATAGTTTTCTGTGTTACACTTTAATACCTTGCTGTTTATTTATTTGAAATATAATAGTTTGCATCTACCAACACCAAACTTCCAGTCTATCCCTTCCCATCCCCCTGCCCTTGGCAATCACAAGCCTGTTCTCCATGTCTATGAGTCTGTTTCCATACTGTGGATAGTTCATTTGCTCCATATTCTAGATTCCACATATAAGCAATATGATCTGGTATTTGGAGAAGGAAATGGCAACCCACTCCAGTATTCTTGCCTGGAGAATCCCAGGGACAGAGGAGCCTGGTGGGCTGCCTTCTGTTGAGTCGCACAGAGTCGGACATGACTGACATGACTTAGCGGCAGCAGCAGCATATCGTATTTATCTTTCTCTTTCTGGCTTACTTCACTTAGTATGATAATCTCTAGCTGTACTCAAGTTGCTGCAAATGGCATTATTACATTCTTTTTTATGGCTGAGTAGTATTTCATTGTATTTGGGTACCATGTCTTCTCTATCCATTCATGTGTCAATGGACATTTATGTTGTTTCCATGTTTTGGTTATTGTGGATACTGCTGTTATGAACACAGGGGTGCAAATATACTTTTGAATTAAAGTTTTGTCCTGGTATATTCCCAGGGTTGGGATTGCTGGATCATATACTAATTCTAATTTTAGTTTTCTGAGAAACCTCCATACTGTTTTTCATAGTAGCTATATTAACTTACATTCCTACCAACAGTGTGGAAGGGTTCTCTTTTCTCTACATCCTTTTTAGCACTTGTTATTTGTAGACTTTTTATGATAGACATTCGGACTGGTATGAGGTGGTAACTCATTGTAGTTTTGATTTGTGTATCTCTAATGGTTAGTGATATTGAGCATCTTTTCATGTGTTTCTTGGCCATCTGTGTATCTTCTTTGAAGAAATGTCTATTTAGGTCTTCTTCCCCTTTTTCCATTGGGTTGTTTTTTTTTGTTGTTGAGTTGTATGAGCTATTTATACATTTTGGAAATTAAGCCCTTGTCTGTTGAACCATTTGAAAATATTTTCTGTATATTGTCTTTTTTTATGGTTTCCTTTGCTGTTGAATAACTTGCATTTTAACTATAGAAAAGTCTTTCTCAAACTTTCAGAAGGCAGAAATCGAACAGACATAGGATAATCAGTGCCTGAACTGGATCAATAAGTAACTGGCATTGGCAGTTTGCTTCAACAGAATCATTACTTTGAAGACTAGAGCTTCAATATACTTAAAGTCCTATTTTAGTTATTTTCATAATGAAATTATATCTCTCCTGGACTTTTACTGTGTTGGTTTAGTCTGAGCTTGCCTATTATAGATACCCCATGTGGGCTTCCTTGGAACTTAATTTTTCTGCTCTTCTTTTAGAGTTCCCATGGTTTCATGCATAGGAATCCAGCAGAGTGAAATATCTGAACACAGCTTCAGGTTACTTCTAGTTGGTTTTGCTTCAACACTCATTAATGGACAACAGTAAAATATATAAATTGAGAATGATGAAGCAAAATACTCACTTTGACAAGGTAAACACCAAAAATAAGGAAATGTTTTGTTGTCTTCAGTGTCATCCGTATCAGAGAAACTATTCTGATGGCAGGGACCGGGAAAGTAGCAATGCTGCAGTGAGTTTTGAAGGACAACTTTTAAATAAAGTCATGCATCTGAAGCAATATTCAGGTTTACATTGAATTTGCCACAGTAGCAGTTTTAGTTACTCTTATTTCAAAGCTGGGCTTCCCAGGTGGTGCAGTGGTAAAGAATCCACCTTCCAAAGCAGATGAAAGAGATCCAGATTTGATCCCTGGATTGGGAAGATTCCCTGGAGAAGGAAATGGCAACCCATTCCACTATTATTGCCTGGAAATTTTCATGGACAGAGGTGAGCTACAGTTCATGGAGTCTCAAAAGAGTTGGACATGACTGAGCATGAGCACTTCTATCAGAGTCTGTCTAGTGTCTATTTTGCAGCTAAAACAACCAGGGATACATCGGTATCCATTTGTAGTACATTCTATAATTGAACCCTGGAGTGAATCGAACCCTAGAGAAGGAAATAGCAATGCACTCCAGTTTTGCCTGGGAAATCCCATGGACAGAGGAGNGTCTAGTGTCTATTTTGCAGCTAAAACAACCAGGGATACATCGGTATCCATTTGTAGTACATTCTATAATTGAACCCTGGAGTGAATCGAACCCTAGAGAAGGAAATAGCAATGCACTCCAGTTTTGCCTGGGAAATCCCATGGACAGAGGAGCCTGGCGGGCTACAATCCTTGGGTTGTCAAGAGCCTGGCATGACTTAGTGACTGAACAACAACAACATGTGGTAGTGAAATATTATCTTGGTTAATTCAGGCTGTTTTAACAAACCTACCATCAACTGGATGGCTTAAACCACAGACTTATTTCTAACAGTTCTGGAGGCTGGGAAGTCCAAGATCAAGTTGCCATCAGATTCACTGTCTGGCAAGGACTAGCTTCCTGGTTCAAAGACAGTAGTCTTCTGTGTCTTCACGTGACAGAGAAAGTGAGCTAGCTCTCTGGTCTCTCTCTCTTTTTTTTAAGGGCTTCAATCCCATGAGGGCTCTTCTCCCGTGACCTAATTCTCTCTCAAAGGCCCCACCTTTAAATTTCATCACATCAATATTAAGGGCTAGAATTTTAAAATGTGAATACAGGGGAGACATAAGCATTCAGTCCGTAACAGCACCAACTGAGTCAGAACTACATGATAGCGTCTATAATTTTTGTAAACATAATCCCCTTTAATTTCCACAAAAATTCTATAAAAAGACATTCATTTCTTACAATAAAGCAAATATAAAATCCATTTATTGAAAAATATTTTAATTGCTGAAGAAAATATATACACATGTCCAAATGCACACTCACTCACTCACGTTGCTAAGCTGGCAAGACAAGCTAAACTGAACAGGAGTATGAATTCACAGCAAAGAGTGCTGGCTGACCTACAGGTGATTTTCAGAACCATCTAAACTGGAACATTGATATTACTAGACTACATGTGATTGTATGAGACAAAACCTAAGGATCTCAAAGATGGAGAACTGGTCAGAACTTCACATAAAGATAAAATTTGAATTGCCGTTAGAATTGCAAGAGGACCCAATTAACCAAGACAATAATGAAAGAGAAGTTTAAAAAATTAAAGTTTGTATGCTGCCGCTGCTAAGTCGCTTCAATCGTGTCTGACTTTGTGCAACCCCAGAGATGACAGCCCACCAGGCTCCCCCGTCCTTGGGATTCTCCAGGCAAGAACACTGGAGTGGGTTGCTATTTGCTTCTCCAATGCATGAAAGTGAAAAGTGAAAGTGAAGTCACTCAGTTGTGTCCCATTCTAAGCGACCCCATGGACTGCAGCCTACCAGGCTCCTCCATCCTTGGGATTCTCTAGGTAAGACTACTGGAGCGGGGTGCCATGTATCAGTTCAGTTTAGTTCAGTTCAGTCACTCAGTCGTGTCCGACTCTTTGCGACCCCATGAATTGCAGCATGCCAGGCCTCCTTGTTCATCACCATCTCTCGGAGTTCACTCAGACTCACGTCCATTGAGTCCGTGATGCCATCCAGCCATCTCGTCCTTGGTCGTCCCCTTCTCCTCCTGCCCCCAATCCCTCCCAGCATCACAGTCTTTTCCAATGAGTCAACTCTTCGCATGAGGTGGCCAAAGTACTGGAGTTTCAGCTTCAACATCATTTCTTTCAAAGAAATCCCAGGGTTGATCTCCTTCAGAATGGACTGGTTGGATCTCCTTGCAGTCCAAGGGACTCTCAAGAGTCTTCTCCAACAGTATACTTAACATCAAAACTTACTACAAAGCTACATCAAAACAATGTGGTAGTGGTACAAGGACAGACGCATAATCCAATGGATAGAACTGTCAGAGATAACCCCGTATAGCAATTATTTTTCAATATAAGTGCCAGAAACATTAAATGAGGAGAGAATAGTCTGTTCAACAATTGTATTAGTATAACTGGCTATTCACATAAAAAAAGATGAGCTTGAATCTATAGCCAATATCTTATGTATGTGCTTAGTCACTCAGTCATGTTTGACTCTTCGCGACCCTATGGACGTGGGGATTCTCCAGGAAAGAATACTGGAGTGGGTCGTCATGCCCTCTTCCAGGGATTTTCCTGACTCAGGGATGGAACCTGGGTCTCCTGCATTGCAGGCAGATTCTTTACCATCTGAGCCACCAGGGAAGCCATACCTCAACAGAAATTAACTTTAAATGGATCAGCAGTCTGAAGATGAGAACAAAAATTATAAAATCCTTAGAAGAAAACATGCAGGCAGCTAGATTCTTAGATATGACACTGACAGCACAAGCAACAAAGAAAAAAACAGGCAAATTGGACTTCATCAAAATTAAAAACCTCCATGCACCAAAACACACTGTTAGGAAAGTGAAAAAAACAGATTACAGAATGGGAGACAATATTTGCAAATTATATATCTGATAAAGATCTAGTATCCAGAATATGTAAGGGTCTTTCACAATGCAGGAACAACAATAAAAATAGCAAATATTTAAAGGGAAAGTTTGGTGCTATTATATTTACAGCTTACTACTTGCTACAAACTCAATTTGCATCCATCTCTTCTCTGCTTTGTGCCTTAGGAGGTTTACCTCTTCAGCAGCTCTATTTGCTGGCAAATTACTGATTTATTTTGGCCCATAGGATGCGTTGGCAAAACAGATTGGAGGAGAGAAAAGCCAGGGTATTTCTTCCCTGCTCCTCCCCTGCTTTAGCATCTTGGGCAGTTTCTCCGAAACTACAGCTCTGATTGGGAGTCCTTCTTCCATGGTTACAGTTTTCACTGGGTTCTGTCAACCTCTATTTCTTCTCCTGGTCCCTTCAGCCTAAGAAGTAGTAATGTTACCATCCCTGGGAGACTCACTAGCTCTTATTTGTTCCCGGAATCCTGTCCACAACTTTGTAACGAGTCCTATCATTAACATCTCTTCTTCATTTAGGCCCTATGCAGAATGAATTCTCTATCTTGCCAGGACGCAGGAGTCAACTAGCCTTTCTTAAAGATTGTTTTCAATTAAAGGTCAGATAATACCATTAATACCAAGATATATAATACCATAATTACAATACTATCATAATACCAAAAAAAATGGGACTTATATGCTGTTCCACTTCTGTATTTGGCTTAAAAATTATGTGCATAGACATCTATTTCATTTAGTGGGGAAAGATGAAAACAGATGGGGATATGAAAGGGCCTTTGCAGACCTGTGTAAAGAAATTGTCTCTGATATCTTCAGAAAATCTTCACTTGCCAAAGAGCCTCTCCCAAGGGAACCATACAGAAAAAACACCCCTTTTTCTTCTTAGGAATAAGTTGAACATCATTACCCAATCATTGTCCATTCCTCTAATGGAAAGGTTACAAGAGGAGGTCGTTCATTTTCTTTATGACTCATTTTCTTCACTTTTTCACCTTTGGATTGAGAATAAGTAGAATTTTTTAGTATTTTAGTTTAAAGTAGGTCATTCCCATCTCACTTTGTTAGTGAAGTCTTACTTCCTTAAATTGGGTGATTGGGTATATTCAGGGTGTTTCTCTAAGTGATAGAGCTGAGTTTCAAAATCAATGTTATTCTCAGTGTTGGAAATGCATGGTGGAAATCTGTTGGGATTGCTTGGTAAATGAGAAGTAGGTCATGAAAGTCAAAAACAGTAGGTTGGAAAGAGGACGAGAAATTGCCTCTACCAGAAAAGTCATACCAGTGGACAGTGGCCAAATGCAATCAGGTTCAGATGCTGTGAGATAAAGGCTAAGAAAGGAGATCTAAAGAGAGAAGCAGAAGGACAAGGAAGGGAATTCTCCATGGTGGAAGGTCTCATTGCTATTTGGGAGATTCTTTTTTCCACACAATAGAAGTCCGTAAGAGATAAGTGAGAATGGCTCTGAAACTTCTATGTTCACTGCGAATCTGAAAATAAACTTATGTTATTTATATGATATAGAAAGATTGTATTCTTAAATTCCCCAATGATGCCTCAGTTATGCCCTAAACCATCAATATGTGACACAAAGTGGGGTCAAGGCAGGAGAGGGCAGTGAGTCAGGGAGGGAGGAAATTGTTTTTCACTGAGATAAATGTTCTGAACCCTCGGTCCCCAGGGTGGTGGTGACCCACGGAGGAAGTAAAATTTAACAGCAGGCAGTGTTGCTGGGACCTCCAGGGTAGAGTTCCAACCCTCTTGTTAAAACACCCTGAATGTTGGAAAACATGACTTCGTGATTGTATTCTTAATACCCAGAACTGCCTTTGCCTTCTAATAGGTAAACAATAAAGGCTGACTGAGTGCTAAAACATTCCCATGCCTGACTCCTCCTGTTCTTTCATCCCCTAGACTTATCTTAGAATTGATGGAGCAAAGGAGCCTGGACCTTGCCTGGATCTCCCACCTCGCCTGGGCCACGCCCCCCACNCCAGGGAAGCCATACCTCAACAGAAATTAACTTTAAATGGATCAGCAGTCTGAAGATGAGAACAAAAATTATAAAATCCTTAGAAGAAAACATGCAGGCAGCTAGATTCTTAGATATGACACTGACAGCACAAGCAACAAAGAAAAAAACAGGCAAATTGGACTTCATCAAAATTAAAAACCTCCATGCACCAAAACACACTGTTAGGAAAGTGAAAAAAACAGATTACAGAATGGGAGACAATATTTGCAAATTATATATCTGATAAAGATCTAGTATCCAGAATATGTAAGGGTCTTTCACAATGCAAGAACAACAATAAAAATAGCAAATATTTAAAGGGAAAGTTTGGTGCTATTATATTTACAGCTTACTACTTGCTACAAACTCAATTTGCATCCATCTCTTCTCTGCTTTGTGCCTTAGGAGGTTTACCTCTTCAGCAGCTCTATTTGCTGGCAAATTACTGATTTATTTTGGCCCATAGGATGCGTTGGCAAAACAGATTGGAGGAGAGAAAAGCCAGGGTATTTCTTCCCTGCTCCTCCCCTGCTTTAGCATCTTGGGCAGTTTCTCCGAAACTACAGCTCTGATTGGGAGTCCTTCTTCCATGGTTACAGTTTTCACTGGGTTCTGTCAACCTCTATTTCTTCTCCTGGTCCCTTCAGCCTAAGAAGTAGTAATGTTACCATCCCTGGGAGACTCACTAGCTCTTATTTGTTCCCGGAATCCTGTCCACAACTTTGTAACGAGTCCTATCATTAACATCTCTTCTTCATTTAGGCCCTATGCAGAATGAATTCTCTATCTTGCCAGGACGCAGGAGTCAACTAGCCTTTCTTAAAGATTGTTTTCAATTAAAGGTCAGATAATACCATTAATACCAAGATATATAATACCATAATTACAATACTATCATAATACCAAAAAAAATGGGACTTATATGCTGTTCCACTTCTGTATTTGGCTTAAAAATTATGTGCATAGACATCTATTTCATTTAGTGGGGAAAGATGAAAACAGATGGGGAAATGAAAGGGCCTTTGCAGACCTGTGTAAAGAAATTGTCTCTGATATCTTCAGAAAATCTTCACTTGCCAAAGAGCCTCTCCCAAGGGAACCATACAGAAAAAACACCCCTTTTTCTTCTTAGGAATAAGTTGAACATCATTACCCAATCATTGTCCATTCCTCTAATGGAAAGGTTACAAGAGGAGGTCGTTCATTTTCTTTATGACTCATTTTCTTCACTTTTTCACCTTTGGATTGAGAATAAGTAGAATTTTTTAGTATTTTAGTTTAAAGTAGGTCATTCCCATCTCACTTTGTTAGTGAAGTCTTACTTCCTTAAATTGGGTGATTGGGTATATTCAGGGTGTTTCTCTAAGTGATAGAGCTGAGTTTCAAAATCAATGTTATTCTCAGTGTTGGAAATGCATGGTGGAAATCTGTTGGGATTGCTTGGTAAATGAGAAGTAGGTCATGAAAGTCAAAAACAGTAGGTTGGAAAGAGGACGAGAAATTGCCTCTACCAGAAAAGTCATACCAGTGGACAGTGGCCAAATGCAATCAGGTTCAGATGCTGTGAGATAAAGGCTAAGAAAGGAGATCTAAAGAGAGAAGCAGAAGGACAAGGAAGGGAATTCTCCATGGTGGAAGGTCTCATTGCTATTTGGGAGATTCTTTTTTCCACACAATAGAAGTCCGTAAGAGATAAGTGAGAATGGCTCTGAAACTTCTATGTTCACTGCGAATCTGAAAATAAACTTATGTTATTTATATGATATAGAAAGATTGTATTCTTAAATTCCCCAATGATGCCTCAGTTATGCCCTAAACCATCAATATGTGACACAAAGTGGGGTCAAGGCAGGAGAGGGCAGTGAGTCAGGGAGGGAGGAAATTGTTTTTCACTGAGATAAATGTTCTGAACCCTCGGTCCCCAGGGTGGTGGTGACCCACGGAGGAAGTAAAATTTAACAGCAGGCAGTGTTGCTGGGACCTCCAGGGTAGAGTTCCAACCCTCTTGTTAAAACACCCTGAATGTTGGAAAACATGACTTCGTGATTGTATTCTTAATACCCAGAACTGCCTTTGCCTTCTAATAGGTAAACAATAAAGGCTGACTGAGTGCTAAAACATTCCCATGCCTGACTCCTCCTGTTCTTTCATCCCCTAGACTTATCTTAGAATTGATGGAGCAAAGGAGCCTGGACCTTGCCTGGATCTCCCACCTCGCCTGGGCCACGCCCCCCACTCTGCGGCTGTGTTTGGTTGCTAAGTTTTAGCTAAAAAGATAGATAAGAAGTATGGGGCAAATTTTTTCAGAGTTTGGCCTGAGGAAAGACTTCAAAACTTGCCCCTGCAATGCTTTAAACAGTATTAAGCTCTATTGGAAGCTTTTCATAAAGCGAAATCTGGGGCCGTTCTCTCTAGGTGGGGCTACCGGTCCGAGGTACCCGAAAACAGGCGCTTGCCTTGCGCGCGCATGCGCTCTCTCTCTCCCGCAGAATGATATTCCAGGGATAACACAGGGAAATACACAGAAATGAATGTCAAGTCAAACAAATTGTAGATCTCTCTGCTGCCTTCTCTGACCTTGTTTCGGGGTAAGTCACACCTGCAGGAGGGACGTTCAGAATAAGCATGTTTGTCATTTGAGGCTTCTGTCTGCTCCGAAAGGAACTCTAAATCTTTCTTATGGAGGCACTGACATTTAGTTTGGCACATTTTCAGATACTAGAAAAAGAACCATGACTTGGCAAAAAAAAAAAAAAAAAAAAGTCAAGTTAATATAGAGCAGAAAAGTCGACTATTTCAAGGCATTTAGAGAAAAATTCGCATAGAAGTATACAAGTATACAAATGTTCAGGTATTGGGATCTTTTTTATTTTTTTTCCTATCAACAAGTACCGTGTACATGAAGTAAGATAAATGTGACTTTTCCAAGCCATCTAAAATCAAGGAGATTTCTTTTTCTTTGCAGTATTCAGGGGGTTGGTTTGTTTGCTTATTTTTTTGTTATTTTTTTTGTTTGTTTCCAAGTTCAAGAGCATCATATAAAGATAAACTTCTTTGCATCTGAAAATCAGGGGATGTTTTATCAGAGAAGCTATAGTATCCATTTTAGAGTAGATATTAATCTTATATTTGACTCATGTTCTTCTGATGAGCTTCCCTGTTCCAAGTTTCAATTAAATCCCTATGGAGCACCAGACCCATTTGCTGATTTGGGGGGAGTGTTACACCCTTGTGTTTATGCTTACAACTTAAAATGAAAGTGATACAGAAAGACTGAGGGGATATAAAACATTTTCCAAAAGAGCCATGCAGTTTGGTATGTGTTGATATTCTGCAGAATATTTAGCTTGCTTTTTTCCCAGACGGTCGTCTAATTCTACATTCTCACTTTTTTCTTTGCTGCTGGCCAGCTTCTACATCCTTTTACTTCTGTGGTTCTGACATGTTAAGGCATTATTTGATCCCTCAAGTCTTTGATTATAATTTTAGTTTCCCTAGATTAGTTCCTCCATCATTCTTTCATTTAAAGGCTGGCCCATGAACAAAATTAGAAGGGGAAAGTTCATTTTTATAGTTCCAGCAATGAAATACCTTCTACGTTTGTTACTGCATAAGTATCTGTTGGGCTTTCCAGGTGGCACAAGTGGTAAATCCACTTGCCAATGCAGGAGGCACAAGAGATGCCTCTCTGAGTCGGGAAGATTCCCTGGAGTAGAAAATGGCAACTCACTCCAGTATTCTTGCTTAGAAAATTCCGTGGACAGAGGAGCCTGGCAAGCTACAAGTTCATGGGGCTGCAAAGAGTCAGATAAAATTGAGCATAAACAAAAAAATACCAGTTTTTTGAAAGAAGATTAAAAAAAAAAAAAAAAGCCCTGGGTCAGAAACATTAATATGTCATGCCCAAATCATATGGAGTCTCTTGAACTCTAAGGGGAAAAAAAGACAACCTGCTTTTAGACCTTCTGCTTTCCTTATTAACTTCGACCTTAGCTATTTCTCAATCCACTGCTTACATATCCATTTCATACACTGGAGGTATAGAAAATTTCATAAGAAAAGCTACCAGCATAAAAATGACTTTTTAAAGAAAGTTCAGCAACCTCTGTATAGATCGAATATGACATGTTCGAGTCACTGACTTCATTTATTAAATGCACTTCCCTGATGTGTTAAATAACTCCTTCTCCTAAGTGCAGAGGGTTTGTGTGGCTCTCCTCACCCCTTCCCTTCTCATCTCCACGATTTACGACGTTCTCCTGACAGGCCTCATACATCCAGGGTCCATTAGGTGGGAAGATAGTTTTACCTCTGGGTGAGTCCTGAAGTAATCCTGGGGTGAGTGTTATTGTTTGGCAGTCTCCCTGGGAGTTTATAAAGGAACAAACAAACAAAAAGACAAATAATTATCTGGAATAGAGACTCAAGGCAAGAGTTTTCTCTTGCTTTTGAAATTGTCTTTACAATTTTCTTTCTATGAGAATTTTTTATTATTTTTATTTTATAAATACACAATATTCTCCTTTTTAAGAATGTGTAGAATTGGAACAAAGGTGATTGAGAAAGAGGCACAAATGTTTCAGAAAGATCTGTGGAGAGAAAGTGGAGCTGCCCAAGTCGCAAACTGGGGCCACTTGTTGGAACCCTGAGGATGGAAAAGTACATCTTGCGTTTAAAACATGGTCTTGTGCCTGTGATTCAGTAAAGGATGTTTATAGATGAGGAATGTTCCAGTGTTGTCTGGAAACAGCTGATAATTCTGGATCAGTATCAGGTGTCTATGTGTGTGTGTGTAAAACAGAGCCACATATTCATAGAAAACTAGTACAGATCAACCATAAGTTAAGCAGCTGAATAATTCAGGGTACCTGTTTCCTCTGAATTTCTTTCTAGTAGAGTTTGACGTCAGAGAGAACTTGGGAGCCCTATTCCTATCTGCTACCACTGTTACTCCTAGGGCTGGTATTTAAAATGGAAATCACTGTTTTGAAAAAGGGATTTATACTTAGATAAGGATTTATCCCGCAAGTGTTTTGCACAAATTCCTGTAAAATGGAGTTGCAAATCTCACCCTTTTTCTTTTCTTTGAAGGGACTTTATTACTAGATCAAGAACTTTGAACTATCAAGCTCAGTAAGATATGAAATCATTCATCTCTCCCAGTCCTGTAACAGGCTGAATCTTCTGAGTACCTTTTAGTTAAAAGAATAATAACAGTTCTTAAAAATATGAAAAGACTGGTTACTGATGGCTACCTGTCCTCAGGCCTCGTTCTAACAGAATGTCACTGTGAAAGAACTCTGATGAAATCTAAATTTGATGTTAGAAGTCCACGGCTGTATTAATCTTTTGAAATAAAAATGTCATGGTTATGACTCTTTGGAACTGCTGCACTTAACTTCCAAACTGTTGCTTTTAAAAAAGGCTAATTCAGGGTTGGGTACATTAATGGCAATGTCCTATAAAACTGCCAGCTTAATAAAAAAAAAAAATGTCAGCAGAGACATTTTTTCTGGCCGATGTCAGCACAAAAGGGTGCCTCAGTTGTTTTCATCTCCAAACAGCTGCATGCTTTCATTGACACTTGGTGACCTTTCTTTGTGCACCAGGCTTAACCTCTTAGGTTATTTCCTGGCCTCCCTTCTGTGACCTTTGACCAAGGCCGACCTTTAGCTGGAGAATGTGACATTTTGTTCTCCTCTAGCTGACATGTGATTCTCTCATTATTCAAAGGTATGTGAAAATAATGACCCCAGGTGACCTTTGAGTTTCCTTTCATTTATTGGTTGTTTTTGGTGCTTGTTTGGCATGTTCTGGCCTAGGTGAAGGGGGGCTGAGTAGGGACTGGGCTAGGATAAGATGGTCAGTATCTCTCTTCAGTCTGTTTCTAATCCCTTTACTGTTGATGACTAAGCCTTAGTATTTTCTGTTCATTGATTTGGAGATGATTAAGGCCTTTGAGCACTGGATCTTTTTGAAACTTAAGAAATTTGGTACAGTGAGTGAAGCTACTTGTTTCTTTCTTCTTCCTAATGACATTTATGTAGATAATAATGCCAATGCTTTTATACTTAGAAAATGAATAATTCATATACAAAGGTAACATGTGACAAAATAAACGGAAAAATGTATCATTTCTGCTTTATATATAAATGGTCTAGTCGGCTCTTTGAAAGAGTTCCATTTCTACATAAAATGTTTTCTATACTTCACTATATAAACCTTGATTATTCTTATAGCTTTACTGTTATATTAATTTAATATGTATATTTATTAGCACATGAATATGAACATTGGGTATGGAGTGTGGAGAAGGAAAATGAATTTGAGCATTGATGAAATAATAGTCATAAATTGTTTAAGTTAGATTTGGAATTTCAGACTTGAGTTTATATATACTATTTTTTAAAATCTCAAAGATGCTACTAAATAATTTATGACATCTGATATCCACTTTTCAACAAGACAAAGTTATTTCCACTTTAAAAAAATACAGAGTAAAGAATCATCATCCATTTTATTTAATGTGTGTCTGCTTGTATTTTGCTCAAAGTCTCACCTCATATAATTACATCTAGAATGGATTNTCGGTTTATGACATCTGATATCCACTTTTCAACAAGACAAAGTTATTTCCACTTTAAAAAAATACAGAGTAAAGAATCATCATCCATTTTATTTAATGTGTGTCTGCTTGTATTTTGCTCAAAGTCTCACCTCATATAATTACATCTAGAATGGATTTAGCACTGTACAGAACTGCAGATGAGAGTCTGGGTTGCTTGCCAAAATTTAGCACGGTCATTAACTCTGAGCTTTCATAACTTTCCAAGACAAGCTGTTGAGATGCTGATAATAAGTGACTTGAGGGTTATTATAAGTACAGTAACAACTACATAGTCTTCAGCAAAAACACAGAACCCTCTGACTGTGTACATTCAGATAAAGCAAAGCCCATCGCTCACAAGCTATCATACCCTCCTAATTTCATCTCCAAACACTTGAAGAAAAAAAAATTATTATACTATCTTATACTATACTTTAGGAGAAGGAAGTGGCAACCCACTCCAATATTCTTGCCTAGAGAATCCTGTAGACAGAGGAGCCTGGTGGGCTGCTGTCCATAGGGTTGCACAGAGTCGGACACAACTGAAGCAACTTAGCATGTATGCATGCATACTATTATTTTTGAGTATACAAAAATATTAGACCTTTAACATCGTGAGATTTTTTTCTTCTTGTGACTCAATTCATTGTTTGAGGCTGAATTTAAGAAACACGAACACAGAATATTACTTTCCTCCAAAGGACCTACTTTAAAGCCATCCTTCTCATTCCTGAATTAATGAGATTAATTTTAAAAAGAATACAAGAGAGGTAGATGCTTTGAAGAACATGGTTGTTTCAAAACTAAACATACTTGCTTATCATCTACCCTGATACAAACTGGTATCTTCTTAGAGGAAGCATGCTTTCAATTCTGCTTTGTAAAACGGTACCATAGGGGTTCTGCATTCAAATATTTGAGTGACTACCTTAAACAGAGACCTCTAGAGGCACGCAGATAAAATCTAAATCAGACATGATTATGGTTATGATCTTCAAGAAAGATGCAACCTGAGAGAAGAGAAAAACCAGTACAGCATGCTGAAAATTTTAACTGCTGTAAGAAAGTTCAACAACAACAAAAATAAGCTTAAAAACAAACAACAAAAAAAAAAACACTTTCAACTTAAGTCAATATATTTTAAGCTCTATTTAAAGCATTAAAATTTTTCATTCACAGGTAAATTTTTTCCTTGTCTATAAAATTCATTTATCGGGTGGCTGACCTTTTCCTAATTATTGCATATTTCTTTATCATCCACTAGCCATCTAAGCAAGCTCTTCAAATAATTAGATTTAGGTCCATCATCTCCTATGGGGTGAAAATTGAACTTAATGCCAAAGCCAGAACTTCTATATCTCAAATAACAACGTGTTTAAACTGGCTACAAAATCAACTAGAGAGGTAACAATTAAAGTGTGAGATGAAGTTCACTGAATTAATGTGACCAAGAGATGGAAAGGAGAAGAAATGTAGGGTACCTCCAGCATGGCTACAGGTTTACTCATGAGTTTCAGCCCTAACCATATTTATTCAACGTGAGTATTTACTTAGGAATTTTTTTTTTAATTTCTTCTGTCTCTTACTGCCAACCTACGCAATCTTTTATCTTTATTAAACCAATGATATGGTCCATACATTTAGAAGGAAGCCTCAAAAGTTACTTTAGAGATTGTATATTGTGATTTGCACTGTGCAAATATGATTCTCATAAACGTTTTCTATTTTGTTTATATATATATATATATATAGTTTATATCTATTTTGTTTCTCTTTATATAAAGGTTTGCTATTTTGTTTCTATTCAAATAGATTTAACCCCACAAAGGGCCAAGTTATAAACATTTCATGGGTCCTGTATTGAACTGAAGCTCTGATTAATACATGGAAGTGTATACAGAGTAGATCTGCAGCCAGCGTAAAAATATTCAATGAAAGGAGGCTTCTGCAGAAAAAAAAAAGCAAAGAAGTGAACAATATGTTGATGATTACATACATTCGATTGAAAGGATATCTTTATTCTTTCATTTTGTAGGGTTTTCTAAAGAAATGATTAAATTTTCTTTAAAGATGTTTTGGGTTTCCTGATTTGGAAATACTTGGTGCATTAATCTCCTTTATTCATTTGTTATTTATTTTTGGAAACCCATTTTTGCACTTAGCTCATTCTGTTCTCTGTAAAGATTCTAACTTGTCAGGCATTTAATCACCATTAAAGACAAATCTTTTCACTTGTTCAAAAAAGTTTTCACCTAATAATGAAATATGACTTGCCATACACGTGTCACCCTTCATGGACAGAGTGGTTTAAAGTGATAACGGGTGACCAAGTTATAAATATTTAAAAATTGTGTCTGGCAGGAGACATAAGTTTTTCTCCAAACCCCAGTAACCCAAACCTGAAGAGAGCCAAGGTCTGTTTCCTGCTTTGTGATACTGCCTTATTGTTATTTAGACGACTTTAACCACAAAGGCCCCATGTTCCCATGTGGTAGATTCATAAGAAGCCATAAATCTACCTCCTTGACCAAGTGCAGTTTTTCAGCATCTGTTCTGTTAGGTATCAGAAATGTGCACACAAGTAGTGTAGTAAAAGAATTACTCTTGTCTGGGTGACCCTTGTTGTCGACGTCATTGTTCAGTCTCTGAATCATGTCTGACTCTTTTTGGACCCCATGGACTATAGCCTGCCAGGCTCCTCTGTTCATGGGATTTCCCAGGCAAGAATACTGGAATGGGTTGCCACTTCCTTCTTCAGGGGATTTTCCTGACCCAGGGATTGAACCTGCATCTCCTGCGTTGGCAGGCGGATTCTTTACCACTGAGTCAGCAGGGAAGCCCTACAGTAACCCTAACCAAGTTAATGTTGGGATCTTTTGGTACCTAAACTCTCAAATTTGGTTCTAATTTGTATATTATCAGAACTAATATAAATTCTAAAAGTCCACACTCCAAATGAGGAAATGGAGACCCTACAACAACAAAAAGAAGTAACACATTTTAGATTTTATAGTGAAAAATCAAAAACAAAAATCTACTATCCTATGGGTTGTCTGATTATATGTGATAAACCATTTTCCTATAGTTCTTTATGCAATTACCGCTTTGTCTCTTTTACACCTTGCAGTTGAGATATATTGCAATTCTTGCTAATTTCACTGAAGTTTCTTGCTGTTTCTTGAGAAGCAGCCTAGACACCGTAAATATTTATGTATCATTATTGATTTAAAAGAATATGCTTCTTTTCTCCCTTGTAATAAGAATTTATTTTAAGTGTAAAATACTTAAAAATAATAACGATTTCTTTATTTTGATCCCGTTAATTCCAACGTAAATGATCACTTAACTTTGAGCTGGGAGAAGTGATTTTGTAGTGGAAGCCTGAGAGAACCAAACTGATTGAATTTTTAAACCGTGTCTGGTCAAGCAGCAGTTTCAGGAACTACCAAAAATCACTGTATTTTGCCAGTGGATCTCTTTACCTTTATTTTAAAACCAATAGTAATGTATTTTGAATATCAGATTTTTATTCTTTCACATCCTGATTTCTTATAGTGATCATGTATTCCCTTTAGTGAAGAAAGTACTTTATTATTTCTGATATTAACAATAAAATCTTTTTAATAGTACAGTGGTGAGTTTTACTCTCAGAGATCAATAAATTCTTCTGTGGGGCATACTATCTCATATTTGTTCTTGAATGAAATGGAAATATTCTCTATATACATAAAATCTGCAATAGAATTTATCTCAGCAAGATAATAGTTAATTTATACTGTGAAGTTCAAAAGGGCAGAAAAAAGATAACAACTCAATTTAGGTAAAGATGTAGCACATGTATGCGAGAGGAAAATAAATGTCAAATAGAAAACTGTATCTGAAATTTGGATCACATTTAGATGTGCAAGAAAATGTTAAGAGCATTTAGGGGGCAACTGTGCTCCAATTAGATTTCTTACACTCACATCAACCAGCCTTGGTTTGGAAGTTAATCATATGATTTACGGAGCTCCTTAAGGAGTTAACAGGAGGAAGCAAATAAGAAGAGGAAGGAACTGGCAGTGTAACATTTACGAGGAGCCCATCAATTACAAAGTTTGGTCTTGGGGTAGAGTGGAGGTAAGTTCAAAGAAAGTTATTAAAAATCAGAATTGTTTACGTTTTGTTCTTTATTGTATGTAATATCATTCATTGGAGTTTATTTTTGAAGAGCAGAAAAAACAGATAATGAATTCCAAATTTTATGAAATCCTTAATGAAACTGTAAGCCCAAACTAGAGATTTCTTAAGGTTTAGAGCTGCTTCCCAGGGGTTGCCAGTGCATACGTTGGGAGTGGACATGCTGCTGCTGCTGCTAAATCACTTCAGTCGTGTCTGACTCTGTGCGACCCCATAGACGGCAGCCCACCAGGCTCCCCCGACCCTGGGATTCTCCAGGCAAGAATACTGGAGTGGGTTGCCATTTCCTTCTCCAAAGCATGAAGTGAAATGTGAAAGTGAAATCGCTCAGTCGTGTCCGACTCTTAGCGACCCCATGGGCTGCAGCCTACCAGGCTCCTCCATCCATGGGATTTTCGAGGAAAGAGTACTGGAGTGGGGTGCCATTGCCTTCTCCTGGGAGTGGACATAAAAGGGCACAAATTTATTACTGGCTAGGACAAATATCTATATCTGTATAGAGATGTGGTTATGAGAAACTAAAAGATTCTGGCTGTATCAAATTGCCCTTAGGTTTATTTTGGGGGAAAAGAACAATAATTGAGTAACATGGAGGAATAAAAATGCATTTCAAAAATGAACCAAGAAAAGAAGTAGACTTTGATATTTTCTTCTTTCAAAACCCAAAGGACAACAAATACTGTGAAGAAAAATATAAATTGGATATTGGGTACAGATATAATGAATTATTTATTTTCCCCAAAGATTCTGTGTGCTGTATTGAACTGGTACCAGTTTTATAAGACTGATAGGCGATAGTTGACTCTATAAAAACTGAAAAGCACACAGTTGATTCANTCATTCCCAGCATTGTCTCCTTTTGAAGTAGCTCAGTGGTACCGGACTCTGCAACCCCATGGACTAGGAGACATTAAAAATCTAAGGTTACTAGTGGATATCATTACACTGATTTATAGTAAAGTGCTAGTGTTGGTAAGGATTTTTCCAACTCACTTTCTTGTATAAACTGAGATTAGGATTGGGAGTGGTGGAGAAGAGAAACAAAGTGTGATAAAGACATTAAATCAGGGAGTTGTAGAACAGACTGGCCTCCATGTACCTGTCAGATTGTTGCAAATGATTTCTCTTCCCGATGCTTAATGCGTTAACTACTAAGGAATAATTTTACTAGCAATGAATTTTGCTGGTTTTTGTTCTGAATAACACAAATGTTTGATTTCAGTATTTTTTGTAAACAGAAAATATTTGGGAGAAGAAGAGAAGCCTTTTTTCTATAGTTTTAGTGAAGCAGTGTTCTCAAACAGTTTTTAAGTTACATATTTGCATTTTCAGTACTTCTCCCTTTAAGAGCTATATAACAGTGTTGTTGGCATGAAAATGTGGGTGGGGGCTGATACTGAAATGAGTAGCAAAATAAAATACAATGGCAAAGGATAGACCATAGGCATGTTGAATGAGTTTTGAACCTTTTTCCACTCTGAGTTGTTACTTAATATTGTATACAATAGTCCAGCATCATATCATGTGCATTCTATAAAAGTTCAGTGAACTGGTCTACCTCCCCCCACCACCCCTGACATTGATGCCTATATCATATATGTTTGTGCTTGCCAGGCACTCAACTGCTGTGTGCAGGGGTTCATGGTTGACCAATAGATGTGTGTCCAGTCTGGCTTTTTCACCTGATAGCCTGAATTGGACAGGGCCTGAATCAGTCTGAATGGCCAAAATGAGAGAACATTAGAGAATGATATTCCAGCCCATGGTCTTATAACTTCTACATCTAAAGTATTGTGCAGTAAGAATTGATAGTGACAATGATTTGGTCATTCATTAATTTGTATGTTCAACAAACATTCATCCCCTTTCTGTCTGCCAGGCTCTGAAATGGAGGGTGCAATTTAACAGCTTAAAGATACTGGCCACCTGACGGGGGTTTGGAGCCAGGTGGCCTGGATTCGAGTCGTGCTTCCCTAAATTATTTGGTAACTAATAATGAGTTATTTACCTTCCCTTAGTTGCTAATATTCCTGTGTCTGTATTTTCTCTCTCTTTCTTCACTATTAGCTCAGAAGGTCTGGCCTCTTCCAAGTTCACCCCACCAGTGTCCTTGATCACATTTCCTTAAGCTTCCTCAGTTTTGCTTCATCCATGATACCTTTTCCAGGTTATATTCATCTTGCCCTTTGCATCAAGGCCTTCCTTTCATCCTGTGAATATACCCATTTCAAGTCTATTATAGTCTACAGAAGTCAAAATACATTCCTTCTCTCTTGGAACTTTTTCAAAGTAGTATTCCTTCTTCTCTTCTCTTTTGCTCAGTGCTTTTATGCCCTTAATCAGCTCGCTCCATTGTAGACTTGCTTGCATCTTTACCATCTCTAACAGCAAACTCTCTGAGAGATGACCAGTGATCCTCCAGTGACCAAATATCATTGTCATTTTACCATATGGGTGTGAGAGTTGGACTGTAAAGAAGGCTGAGCACCGAAGAATTGATGCTTTTGAACTGTGGTGTTTGGAGAAGACTCTTGAGAGTCCCTTGCACTGCAAGGAGATCCAACCAGTCCATTCTGAAGGAGATCAGCCCTGGGATTTCTTTGGAAGGAATGATGCTNTGTGAGAGTTGGACTGTGAAGAAGGCTGAGCGCTGAAGAATTGGTGCTTTTGAACTGTGGTGTTGGAGAAGACTCTTGAGAGTCCCTTGGACTGCAAGGAGATCCAACCTGTCCATTCTGAAGGAGATCAGCCCTGGGATTTCTTTGGGGGGAATGATGCTGAAGCTGAAACTCCAGTACTTTGGCCACCTCATGCAAAGAGTTGACTCATTGGAAAAAATTCTTATGCTGGGAGGGATTGGGGGAAAGAGGAGAAGGGGATGACCAAGGATGAGATGGCTGGATGGCATCACTGACTTGATGGACGTGAGTCTGAGTGAACTCGGAGAGTTGTAGAGCAATTTTTCTCCAATTAAAAAAATAAGATAAACACATTCTAGTCAATGTTATATCCATGAAGGTAAATGTGTAGAGGATTTGGGAAGTGGTCTTTACCCTGAGGGTAAGTCCAGTTTTCACCCAGGAGAGGCTGATGGTACAGCTAGATCAGGATTTACAGCTGGATTCCATCCAGAGTGGTTGAAACTCAAGCAGTTTTGGTTCTTTAATATTTTAATTATTACTAGGTCTAGAGGAAGTTCTAAAATAAGTGCTTGACTGTTGTTAAATAAGAATATACTGTATACTCCACTGGCTCTTCTTAAAATTTCACAGCCACGCTGGGAAATAAGCAAGCAGGATTCATTATCCCCACCTGAGTGATGAAGAAATGATTTAGGGAGGTTGGAGAGTGCTTGTTCTGTGGTTTTCCCAAACTAGTAAACCATTATTCCTCACAGTCTATGCACGCATAGCAATGAGCTCCATCCCCTGCCACCAAAGCTCTATTCTGTTTACGAGTGAAGGCAAATAAATGATTCTTTCAGGCTGCAGGCACCATTTTGTACATTAAAGAGACATACTCTGTCTGTGCTGGCAGAGTCCCTTGTTTAGTCGCTCAGTCGTGTTCAACTCTTTGTGACCGCATGGACCGTAGCCCGCCAGGCTCCTCTGTCCATGGGATTCTCCAGGCAAGAATACTGGAGTGGGTTGCCATGCCCTTCTCTAGGGAATCTTCCCAACCCAGGCATCGATCCTGCGTCTCCTGCATTGACAGGTGGATTCTTTACTGCTGAGCCATCTGGGAAGAATTCCTGGGCTTTCTGTGTTAGTTGCTCAGTCATGTCTGACTCTTTGCGACCCTGTGGACTATAGCCCACCAGGCTCCTCTGTCTAACAACTCTCAAATGGTTGGGTGAGAAAAGGTCAGAGGAAGAGCTTGGAGGAGGAACTGAGTTCTGGTTTCACCATGATCCTTAACTCCTATGTCTCAGGCATACTTGATCCTTTCTAAAACTTTTTTGGGGAAGGGTATAAAGCTGTTTTGCTAGGAAATCAATAGATTGTACCAACTTAAGGGTTGCATGCATGCATGCGTGCTAAGTGGCTTCAGTCCTATCTAACTCTTTGCAACCCCATGGACTGTAGCCCGCCAGGCTCCTCTGTCCATAGGATTCTCCAGGTGAGAATACTGGAGTGGGTTGCCATGCCCTCCTCCAGCAGATCTTCCCAACCCAGTGATCGAATCCAAATGCCTTGCATTTCCTGCACTGGCAGGCTAGTTCCCTACCTGGGAAGCCCAACTTAAGGGTTATTTCTCAGATATATTTGCTTTAAAATGAATGTCTGAAAGGTGAAATTTCAGTAGGCATTCATTCTTGTATGGTAAAGAAGAGTACATGCTATGGGGTGATGTGGGGAGTGGTAGTCACTCAGATGTACCACCCTGATTCTCTTTCAAGAAAGGACATGTGCCCAGCTTCAGGGCAGGTGATGAGCAGGAAAACTCCAGTTGGCAGCCTGTCAGAGTCAAGCTCAGCTGCAGAGTGTGGCCTGTTTGCTCAAGGGCCCACCCTCGCCAGATTACATTTGTCTGGTGGTGAGCAAAGGTGTGGAAGCCTAAAGACCCAGTCACTTGGGCTACAAAGGGGAAAGGATACCTGAGGCTTTGGTTGACCTCTGGCTGATCACAGATCAGCCTCCTTCAACTAGCAAATAATGGGAGTCTGGACCGCGCTGAGGGAGGGGGTTCTTGACAAGGGGAGGTGCTGTAGAGAAGGATAAGATACCAGGTAATCTATTTTCAAAACCTTCAATTGATGCCGAGATATGAGGAAACGCATGCTAAATGGACCCCAGCAAGAAACAGATAAAGTATGAATGTAGGCAGATATTGGGGTTCCCAGGTAGCACTGTTGCTGCTGCTAAGTCGCTTCAGTCGTGTCCGACTCTGTGCAGCCCCACAGACGGCAGCCCATTGGGCTCCGCCATCCCTGGGATTCTCCAGGCAAGAACACTGGAGTGGGTTGCCATTTCCTTCTCCAAAGCATGAAAGTGAAAAATGAAAGTGAAGTTGCTCGTGTCTGACTCAGCGACCCCATGGACTGCAGCCTACCAGGCTCCTCCGTCCATGGGATTTTCCAGGCAAGAGTACTGGAGTGGGGTGCAATCGCCTTCTCCACCAGGTAGCACTAGTGGTAAAGAACTTGCCTGCCAGTGCAGAAGACATACGAGATGAGTGTTTGGTCCCTGGGTCGGGAAGATCCCCTGGGGAGGGCACAGCAACCCACTCCAGAATTCTTGCTTAGAGAAGTCNGGGTGCCATCGCCTTCTCCACCAGGTAGCACTAGTGGTAAAGAACTTGCAGATGAGTGTTTGGTCCCTGGGTCGGGAAGATCCCCTGGGGAGGGCACAGCAACCCACTCCAGCATTCTTGCTTAGAGAAGCCCATGGACAGAGGAGCCTGGCTGACTGCAGCACCTAGAGTCACAAAGAGTTGGACATGACTGAAGCGACCTAGCATGCACTCACACATAGGCAGATGTCAGTGTTTTTTAAGGAAAGTGCCTAAACCTGGAGATCCCAAGAGACCGTGATGCAATGGCTGGGATTCATCTGGAAGGCCTTCAGGAAATGTAAGGCTTTGGATAGTCTGGCTGGGCTCCTGTCAACCCCAGGTTCCTGTTTAGGACTGTCTCTGAGAAGGTGCTTAGATCCTATCAAGCGGCATATAGGTTTACGGTCACAAACTTGGCTTCCCAGATTGCTCCCAGATTTCAGTTTTCCTCCAGATTCTTACAGGAGGTTTTGCAGGCTATGTTTGGCTTCTCATCACCAGACACACTTCTGTCACACTAAAAACATGTATGATATTTTAGGACAGAGTGAATAGCCAGACGGTTTGATTTCTTAGGTTTTACAAAGGACATTACACTATCTTTTCTTAAGTGCCAGAGAACATAGAATAGTGCAAGAAATATGCTCAGTGGCAGGAGGTGTTCCCCAAACAGTCCATGGAAAGGTCAGAGCTCAGTGTCGGAGGTCAGAAGAGAAGTCACGTGACCTTTTAATGAATGCAGGACGGAATATCATTCTAAAGAAACACTGGCAATCAGAACCAGAGGGCTTTACTACTTTGGCAATTATTAGTATTGAAGGAGGAGCCACTCTTGGTGATTGCACTAGTATCATCCAAAAATGGAACTTTTGAGCTTGCTCCAGTTTTCAATAAATTGATTCTTACTGAAGAGGGCTAAAATCTCCAAGTAAGCATTCAGTGTCTTAACACATTATCTTGTCATCTAGAGGCAGCCTGAACCAGTCTTAAGAAGGGCTGGAGGCCAGGAATTCTGAGGCTGGAAATAGTCCAGCAGAAAAAGCATGGGTGAGGGGTCATGATATAAACTTGAATCTCACTTTACCACCTCACTGGCTCTGAACCTGACGCCTTTTGAATTACCTCTCTGAACCTCAGTTACTTAATCTGTAGGAGAAGGGTAACTACACTTGCCTTGCGGTCACTGTGAACTTACATCATGTGTGCTACAGATGAAGACATATTAGGCATACAAAAGTACTGACTTTTCTTACTGCTTGTTGATGATCTAGCTCAAGTTCATTCCCTACAGGAGACAGTTTTCTGGATCTGATGAATGCTTCTTGTGAGACATTAATAATTAAATGGTTATAACTTTTTCATCATTATGATATACCAGAAAAATACTGACTGAAGTAACGTGACATTTATAATCTTATTTGGAGTGGGTAGATTCATAAAGATAGCAAGCTTTCTTGCCAAAATTAGAATGGACTTTTTGGCCAAACCAATATATCTTAAATAAAATGACCGAACTTGAGTAACATTTTCTTTATAATTTAGCACACCAATGATGACATCTGTTGCAATATATGCTCAGCATTGAACCTCCCCAGTATTCCTTGGTCCATCTAAGACCAGCATTAATAGAGTTTTGCACATCATAGATGTCAGTAAATATTTGTTGAGTTCTATGTGAAATGTCCATATATTATTATTTTCCCCACTTTAAAGACAGAGGAACACATCCTCTGATAGGGTGATTGTTCACCCAACCAAGGTAATCAATAAGTCGTAGTGCAGAGGAGACCAGAATAGTGGTCTCCTGACATATTCTGGGCAATTTCTGCCAGTTATCCCCCAAAATGAAAATTTTTTTTCTTCTTTCTTAAATTTTACAAGTTATCTTTCTTTTGAGAGTATCTTTAGTCCAACCAGAATTAAGTGATTGTTAATAAAAACCCACATCAGTTCAGTTCAGTTCAGTTCAGTCGCTCAGTCGTGTCTGACTCTGTGATCCCATGAATTACAGCATGCCAGGCTTCTCTGTCCATCACCAACTCCTAAAGTTCACTTAAATTCATGTCCATCAAGTCAGTGATGCCATCCAGCCATCTCATCCTTTGTCGTCCCCTTTTCCTCCTGCCCCCAATCCTTCCCAGCATCAGAGTCTTTTCCAATGAGTCAACTCTTTGCATGAGGTGGCCAAAATATTGGAGTTTCAGCTTCACCATCAGTCCTTCCAAAGAAATCCCAGGGCTGATCTCCTTCAGAATGGACTGGTTGGATCTTCCTGCAGTCCAAGGGACTCTCCAGAGTCTTCAACACCACAGTTCAAAAACATCAATTCTTCGGCACTCAGCCTTCTTCACAGTCCAACTCTCACATCCATACATGACCACAGGAAAAACCATAGCCTTGACTAAATGGACCTTTGTTGGCAAAGTAATAAACAATAAAAGAAAAAGCAGATAAATTGGATTGTATCAAAATGGAAAAAGTTTTGTGCCACAAATGGTATCATAAAGAAAATGAAAAGATAAGACATTGATGTACAAATCATATACCTGATAAGGAACTGGTATTTAGAGTACATGAAGAATTCTCACAAATCAATAACAGGATAGATAATTCAATGTAAAAATATGCTTTAAAAATCCTATTTAAAGAGAATTTAAATAGCCATGCAAAGAAGCTGTGTAAATTGCTGAGAAGCACATGAGAAATGCTCAACATCATTATCCACTAGGGAAACACAAATGAAAACCATATTGAGACACTAGTCAAATAATAAAACAGAAGGAGGAAGAAAGAAAGGGAGGGAGAGAGGTGGGGAGCGAGAAAGAAAGGAGGAAGGCAGGCAGGGAGGGAGGAGTTGAGGACAATCAAGGAAGAAAAACAATGAGTGTTGGAGTTTCCCTGGTGGTCTCATCATTAAGAATCTGCCTTGCAATATAGAGAATACCGGTTCAATCCCTGGTCCAGGAAGATCCTAGGAAGAAGTTCTTTAAAAAATTAAACACAGAGATACGATGTTTAACTTTTCTATAACATAGCAGTTCTATTTCTAGATATATGCCCAAGAGAAATGAAAAGATATAGCCACACAAAAACATGTGCAGGAATGTTCACAGCAGCATTATTAATAGAAGCCCCAAAGCGGGAATAACCAAGTATTCCTTTACTGGTGAAAATATGGTATGTTCATATGTTGCAGGAAGAGGGACCCCTTCTAGGGTCCATGAGAGGGCTCTTGTCTAACACTTTAATGAAGTGTCTGAGGAGACACGCATGCTGACAAAGCAAGCGACTTTATTGGGAGCGGGGTATCCAGGTAGAGAGGAGGCAGGTAAGGTAACTCAGGAGAACTGCCGTGCCACATGGCTCACAGTTTCAGGTTTCATGGTGATAGGATCATCTCTGGCCAATCATTCTGACTCAAGGTGTTTCCTAGTAGCGAGCACATCGCTTAGTCAAGCTGAATTCCAATGAGAAGAATTTTGGAAGGACATATGGACTGGCATCTCTTGTCTCCTTTTGACTTTTCCCAAATTCTTCTAATTGGTGGTGGCTTGTTATTTCTGAGGTCCTTACTAGGATCTCTTGCAGTAAAATAAACTCATGCAAACAGTTACTGTGGTGCCTGACCAGCATGGTGGTTTCAGTCAGTGTTTCCTCTAGCACATGCAGTAGAATATTTCTCAGCAATGAAAAGGAATAAATTACTATTACATGCAGAGTCATACATGACTGAGACTGAGCGACTAATGCACACACACACACACAACTGGAATAAACCTTGAAAACGTACTCAGTAAAAGAAGGCAATCACCTGAGATCACATATTGTGTGATTCCATTACTGAGTCCAAGCATGACTGGTCAATGAATTGAGAGGAGTTGTTGGGGCAAGGAATAGCAACTTTATTTGGAAATCCAGCAGACCAATAAGATGGTGGACTGGTGTCCCAAGAGTCATCTTAGCCAGGTCTGGATGCTGTTTTCTTTTATAGAACAAAGAAGTAAGGGGGTAAAGCAAAAACAGGTGATACGTTTTTGGAACTATTTCCTGATTCCGGCCAGATTCCTGAGGGGATGTGTCGATTTCTTCTTTCCTGTGGGCCTGGTCAGGATGTTTCTCAAGAGCTTAACAAAGGTATTTTAGCTTAAAGCTCAGGCATGGGAGGCAGGGTTCCTTCCCTTTCCAAAGATGGACCATTATGTATACCTGAAGCTATAGTTGAGATCCTTTTAGTGACTAACTTGTAGCAAAAGCAATAGAATAAAAAGGTTAAAGTAAAAGAAATAAATCCAATATGGAATCAGATTTGTTCTTCCTTATTACAATTCTCAAGATTCCCTGGTGGCTCAGTCAGGAAAGAATTCTGCAGTGCAGGAGACCTCTTGCAATGCAGGAGACCAGGGTTCATTTGATCCCTGGGTCAGGAGGATGCCTTAGAGTAGGAAATGGCAACCCACTCCAGTATTCTTGCCTAGGAAATCCCATGGACAGAGGAGCCTGGCGGGCTACAATCCATGGAGTCAAAATGACTGGGACACGACTTAGAGACTGAAACTACTACCACCATTACAATTCTATTTATGTGAAAATCCAGACTATGCAACTGTATAGGGCCAGAATGTAGACTGGGGTGCCGAGGACATGGGTATGGATCACACTCAGGAGATATAGGGCAGGGCTGAAGATGGGCGGCTGCTGAAGTGTGACTCCAAGCTGGCAAAGGAAATGGGCATGGGTGGGAGTGTGGGGAGGGCACAAGGAAACTATTTTAAACTTAGATTGTGATGCTGGCTACTCAGCTCTCTGTATATATTAAAACCATTCTATATGGTGAATTTATGACACGTGAATTACATTTCAGGGGGTTGGTGATGGACAGGAAAGCCTGGCGTGCTGCAGTCCATGGGGTGGCAAAGACTCAGAAAGGACTGAGCGACTGAGCGACTGAGCGACAAAACCAAACCCATATGGGGGCCCATGCATCTTTGTCAAAAGATGGTGGAAACTCCAAAACTCATTGCACTCTTTAGATCCTTCTGGAACATTATCGATATTTTAAGAAATGTATGTATGCATGAATTCAAAACATCCTGATATGTAAATCAAGGTTCTTTTTTGATTTAAGTGAAACAACATTGAGGAAACTCAAAATTAAGTTTTTTCAAGTGATATGACACCACTGTAGAGTTACTTGACATTCTCCATTTATCATGCTAAATTTTTATAACATCTGAATTACTCTTTGGGTATGTAAAGTTGTGGTACTGTTTTGCTGGACAATATTTAAGTATTAAGGCATCATACTCAGCATTACAGTCAGAGATGATTATCCTATTCTTCTAGTCAATGGTTATAGATATATGTCCATTAATGTAATAAGATCATTTCATAACCATTTTAATGCACCAGCTGAATATAGAAAAACTTTGATTTCTTGTCCACTGTCCATTTAAGCCTCAGCTGGAAACTTGTTTTTGCTTGCCACTTGGATGATACCTTGAGAATCTCATAATAAATCTCACCTAATCATTATTAGGTGCACTATAATCTCATTTTATCAACTCAAACATCTAGTGCAGGGTCAGATTAAAAGTTCGAGACTCATGCCCACTTTGTGCTTCTTACTTCTCACAGCTGAATATTACATGGTACCTGAACACCTAAGCAGGAAAGGGATGAGCAGATACATCCCCTTCTTCAGCTGACTCACAAGCTATGGTTTCTGATCCCCCCAGATCAGGCTGCAGAGTATGGATCAGGGACCTGGAGGGGAAATTTGAAATCACTCAGCCAAGAGGGCATGAAGAGACTGACATTCTACTTATGTTCTTCTCATCAGCCCATGTGCCCAGGCATGGACTGTGTCCAGTGGGAAGAAGAAACACCCTTCATGTCAGCAGATGACCATTACCTGTTCACCATCCTTTCAGCTGTGGGTGGGGCTGTATCTCCTTTAAGAAAGTACCATTTACTATTATTTTTAAACTAGGAAATTTGCAGCATCATAAAGATAAAATGCCTGTACACCATCACTCACCTTAAATGATTACCAAATCTTGAGGGATGTCTTTGCATTTTACATGAAGGCATTTTTCAATAGGCTACCAGAAGCCTTGAAAGCACTGTGTGAAGGCTTGCTTCAGTGACTTTCTCACACTGTGCCTCCCAGCTAAGTAATCCCTCTCCACAATCCTCACCACTAGTTTAAATCACACCCTCCCTGGCTGCCCTGGTGTACTCATCCCTCCATCCTTTAGAAACCTAAAGCCCTAGGTACCAGTTGATTGGAAACCTTTCAAATGAAAACTACGTTCTTCCCATCTTTCCTCTTCCTTCTTCTTCTCTCCCTTACACCCCATCCTTTCCTCCCTCATTTCCTTTCTCCTTGCTCCCCTGCTCTTTATTTCTCTTTGTTTTTCACCTCACTTTTCTTTCCATCTAATATATGCACTTAGTTTAAAAAGGCAAGTGATATCATTCTTTTAACTAAAACAATTTTTAGACTTCTTTTTCCATTTTTATAAATCTTCTGTTTACATCCTTCTAAAAAAGTCCATGGGGTCGCAAAGAGTCAGACACGACTGAAAAACTGAACTGAACTGAAAAAAGCCCTAGAATTTAGTAGTCTTAGGTCAATGCCATCCTGCATACTTCCCTTCCCCCAATCTTTCCATAATACCTGCATGATACGTTTTAAAATCAGCACTGAATATCTGCATTGTCATGTGTAAATATCATTTTTGTTCAGTTTGAAACTCGTAGTTATAAATGTATATATAGCTATCCATCCTTACTTGTATAACTTTTAGTTTTTCCTGGATTTAACAATTACCACATTTATTTGAGCACAGTGATTATGTAAGACTATATATAATTATTTGGACATATATAATAATTATATAATGACTCTATTGTTAATGTACCATAATCTGTTTGCTTGAGCTCTAAACTAAGAATGCAGCTGAGCATAGTAACTTTACAGTTTTATTGGTAAATGCCTCCTAGAACCCTCTGTTTTCCCATTCTGATCTGTATTTGTCACTCCATTACTCTCAGCACAGTTATATTCCTGGGACCTTCCTTTAATTACAGCTCGGGAATTCCCTTAGCTTCTCTCTAATCCCATTGCCTGAATAATTTGTCTTCCTTGATTTTTCTCAAATCACTAGAATATCATTCCATTTCAGAGTAAGGANAGGGCATGGCTTAGTTTCACTGAGTTAGACAAGACTGTGGTCCTAGTGTGATTAGATTGACTAGTTTTCGGTGAGTATGGTTTCAATGTATCTGCCCTCTGATGCCCTCTTGCAACACCTACCAACTTAGTTGGGTTTCTCTTACCTTGGACGTTGGGTGGGTATCTCTTCATGGCTGCTCCAGCAAAGTGCAGCTGCTGCTCCTTACCTTGGAAGAGGGGTATCCCCTCACTGCTGCCCCTTCTGACTTTGAACGTGGAGTATCTCCTCTAGGTCCTCCTGCACTCACACAGCCACCGCTCCTTGGACATGGGGTTTCTCCTCCCTGCTGCTGCCCATGACTTTAGGTGAGGCGTAGCTCCTCCCCGCCATGACCCCTGATCTCACACGTGTGGTAGCTCCTCTTGGCCACTGTCCTTTGGGCATGCGGTCCTCCCGGCTTCTGCCCTTGACCTCGGACATGGGTTAGCTCCTCTCGGCCGCACTTGTGCTCCGTCGCAGCCACGCGCTTATCATTTAGCTCTTTAAATGAAACTGATTGACTCACTGTGCATGGTTCAAAGATCATAGTATCCTACCATGACTATCAGACTCATCTCAAATATTTGCCTATCATCCTCAGGTTTCCCTGGTGGCTCNCGTCGCAGCCACGCGCTTATCATTTAGCTCTTTAAATGAAACTGATTGACTCACTGTGCATGGTTCAAAGATCATAGTATCCTACCATGACTATCAGACTCATCTCAAATATTTGCCTATCATCCTCAGGTTTCCCTGGTGGCTCATATGGTAAAGCGTCTGCCTGCAGTGCAGGAGACCCAGGTTCAATCCCTGGGTCAGAAAGATCCCCTGGAGAAGGAAATGGCAACCCACTCCAGTACACTTACCTGGAAAAGTCCATGGACTGAGGAGCCTGGCATGCGACAGTCCATGAGGTTGCAGAGTCGGACATGACTGAGCGACTTCACTTTCACTTCAGGCTTTCCTACTTGACCTGCTACACTCAGCTCTTTAATTGTCTAGTACTTTCAGTTCCCCAAACCTGGCTTTAAGGGGATCTTCCTATTTTAGCACTTCATTGGAACCTCTTTAATGGTTTTTTTTAACCTCAAACTCTTGCTAAACTCTTGGGGTTTCAGCAGGTATATTTCTCTTCAAGTTTTAGCTACACAAGGCACCAACTTTCACTCCCACGCCACAATCATGGCCAGATTATCTCCTTTAAACTCCTGTTTTATTGTTAGAATAGGATGATTATACATTGACTGCCTAAAGAGACATTGCAGTATAAAATATCTTAATTTTTTTAAACTTTGTGTCCTACCCATAACCCCCAATCCCCAACTCAAGCACACAGTGCTGTAAGCCAAATTTCACTTCATTTTTTTTGGAGCCTTCATTCAGATGTCCCATTACAGCCTCTTATCTCTACATTCACAATCATGTCCTCATGTTATCAACCCTGAATTAAGCAAGCCATCGCTACATACAAACACGCTCACAAAAAAATCACTATGTCTTTTATCTAATTTCTGCTTTCAACTGTATCTTGATGATATGATTCTTGGTCACCATTTATCCCTAGGTTCAGTTAACAAAGTAATTTCTGTCATTTTCTTCCTATTGACTATCCATGGATCATTTTACAGCACTGAATTCTGAAACTATCCTAGAAGTTAACACTGAAAATGAAGTGTTTGCCAGACTTCCCTGTCCTTCATTATCTCCCAGGGCTTGCTCAAACTCATGTCCATTGAGTAGATGATACCATCCAATCATCTCATCCTCTGTCATCCCCTCTCCTTCTGCCCTCATTCTTTCCCAGCATCAGGGTCTTTTCCAATGAGTCGGCTTTTCACACCAGGTGGCCAAAGTATTGGAGCTTCAGCTTCGACATCAGTCTTTCCAATGAATATTCAGTATCAACACCAATAAGTATGTTTAATTCAAGGAGGTATGACTGACATGATAAGAAATTCCTTAGAAAAATACATGAGAGAATACCAAAGAGACATTCTGCCTCTAATATTATATAAGAACAAGACATTAAATACACTTAAATATTTAAGGGTAACAGAACATTAAACTTGGCTTTTCTGAAGCACCAAAAGCTGAATGTAAATATGCCCAAGTGAGGTGAGAGGACAGATCTCCCCCTCACCTGGCAAAGAACAAGCTAAGAGTGTGAAACTGATTCTGCCCGCCGAGGGAACTGCCATAGCAGGCAGGAAAAGAGAAGAGTTGAGGAAGAAGGGGTGATCAGAGGGCTCCACTCCATCTTCTCAAGCCAAGTCTGAGTTTTGAGTGGACAGCTTGGTTTGTATTCTGGGAACTGGAGAGAGCAGAGGAATGTGGAACGAGGGTAGACACAACCTTAAGAAATTTAAAGGCAATAGAATGAACTAAAGCTACCAACTGGGTGTCAGAGCAAGGGGAGTGCTGGGAGGGAACTGGGACTTTCCCCAACAGGCTCCATTTCCCCATGGGGCACATGCCGCTGGCCTTGAGCCATTCTGAAAGAATCTTACCCAAGAGGGCTGCTTAAAGAACAGCAGGACCCTAAAAAAGAGAATCCACGTGTGATGAAGTGCTAGGGTTCCAGAGACTAAGGGAGGAATGGGAAGGAATGGGAGGAATGACAATTGAATGAAGTACCCAAGAATCCGTTAATAATCAATGAATACATTCCACCATAAGTGGGGGCCCTCTGCGTTTTTTGAGGACACAGGCAATAGATTGACTGGAACAATGGGAACTTGGGGAAAATGTCGCTGGAGCTTTATATTAGGACCACACTTTGAAGGCCCTGACTGCCTACCTAAATTCTACAGTACAAACCAGTAAGTGGAATTTGGCATTGTTATTGGAATGAGAAAGGTCAGAATGTTAGATAACTGGGAAACATATTCCTCCTTTGGAGAAGGAAATGGCCACCCACTCCAGTGTTCTTGCTGGAGAATTCCATGGACAGGGGAGCCTGGTGTACTACATACAGTCTGTGGGGTCACAAAGATACAGACACAATTGAGCAGCTGACACACACACACACATTCCTTCTTGGACACACTTATTTCCTTGTTAGGTATCAGATTTTCACAAAATGAAACTGAATAAATTTCTATCAAGGTCTACTCTTTCATATTTTTTTCCTTTATCCTTATACTTAACTTTCTCCCTTCTAAACATTTTGTTTGTTTCTTCATAAGTAACAAAGTCGTATCTAATCTTGTCTTCAGTGTTCCATGCTAGTATCACTTTGTCAGCTAAAATTATAGCTACTTGCTGCTATTAGTATTAATTTTATCAACAGTTCTTTATTCTATCTCTCATTCACCCAACCCAAACTTTCTATACTCATTTTCTTAGAACTGCCTCTCCTTATATCATCAAATCACTTTACTTAAGCCTTTGCGAACTCAAAATTCAATTCTGTGATGCCTCTAAGACTTTGCAGAATCATATAGGTTATCCTAAAGGACAAATTCCAAATTAAAATTATTGAAAATTATATATATCCCCCAAATTTCACTGTGACCCGCCTCACTCCCAACTTCTATTTTATTCTTACTTAGCCTGGGGTCTTCTTTGAACCAGGGCGGTGTTTTTAAGATGTGTAATATACCCCAAGCAAATGTTTCACTACTTAAAATTGCTAAGTGATAACAGTAATTAATTCAATTAAATGTTTTTGGCAACTTTCTAGCTCTGAAAGTGTTTCCTTACAATAACTACTGATAATTCTAATCTATAATCATGAAAAGAATGAACAACTTCTACATCTGTAAAACTCTATTTTTCAATACCCATTACTATGGTCCCTTGAGACTACTTTGCATATTTTCATTTGTTTACTTGATGCTAAATTGTGGAACTGCTCTTGTGGGACACATACAAGAAAAGTGTCTTTGGTCTCTGAAGTCTTTCCTGATTCATCAAAATTCATTAGAGAAGAAAAGAGACTATTTTGGCAAATATCCATAGTATTTCACTGCATTATTTGCATTTTATTAAAATAACTCATATTTAAAATACTCATATTTTATAGGTACTGTTTGTTTACTTTACATAACGGCATTACTTAAGTGTGTTTTTAAAATAAGACTATAGAGAAGGGCTTTATTTTTGTTTTTTACTTGTAATAATTCAGGATATAGTATATATGTATGTATGCTATGTATTTTAAGAATCCCTTTAGGTTTATTCAACTTATTTAATTTTTTTTGGTTTGTGTAACCTAAAAATCAATAATCATTTTCCTGCTTCATGTTAAATAGTTCAGATAAGATGCAAAAGCAAGAAATTGCACCTGATACTTGAAAGTTGCTATTCCTGACAGCACTTCATCTTTTTTCATGCCCATGTTGGCTTTTCTCCCAGCCCATCCATTGCTTAATGTAAGTGTTAGAAATTGCTCTAAAGTGCCATAAAGCATAATAAATATAAATCAATATTTCTTGGTTAAAAACTTAGAAATGCTGATCCAGCCCAGGTGGGTTACAGATGTCCTGAACCCATCATGTCCCTTGGTTATTTGATCTTACCAAAAGCCGCTTCTGGACTCAACCGTGCCTTTTTTTGCTTGTTTGTTTGTTTATTTGTTTTCTTCTCTGACCTTAATCCCATGGACACTTCAGTGACACATCAGGACAGACTATGGGGAATATATCATCCAAGAGTCTTAGAAAAGACCCATTATTTTTCCTTCTGGCCTCTGATCCCGGCAACTTTGGAAGAATGGAGTGAGAGTCTCAGACAAAGTTAGACCACAGACCAGCAACATGTCAAGCTTGTCTAAGGCAAATTCCAGTTTGTATGGGGAAAAAAAATTCAGTTTCTTCTGAGATTCAGTGAATTAAGCAAAAACCCAGGTCTTTCCTTCTGGCTCATAAATGTAGCATCTGATCTAAATGGAACACCTGCAGGCTGCCTAATGACAAAACAGACCCATTTGAATTTCTGCTATCTTTGGGATTTTTTAATATGATTATATGCTGTACACCCTTGGATATAAAACCACATCCCTCTCCTGGAAATGACAGCTTGCCCCCACAGCCAAGTGATGCTATTTATGTGGCATTGTTGTTATTTATTCTCATCTCAAAGGGAATGATTGAATGGCTTTGTGGTTTCTCCCAAGAAACTGTGGAGCTATATAGTATGAAATCTGCAAGCTCAGGTGATCATCTTTCTTGAGGAGATTTTCACAGGCAGCTCTTTGGAAATTGCATGAAAAGGTTGGTAGGACATTAGACAAAGTGGTTTTATTAGACTTATTGACTCAAAGCTCACTTTTCATACTAATTGTGACCCAGTGCACTCAGAGGGCAGACTATCTTCTCCCCCAGACCTCATCCCCCTCCAGCCAAAAACAATATTTTTCCCCCCACCCCCAGCATATCTGAAAGCAGGTGTGCGTAGCAGGGGAATGTGGATAGAATTAGACAGT
Source organism: Neotragus pygmaeus (assembly GCA_006410875.1). Classification (NCBI taxonomy): domain Eukaryota; kingdom Metazoa; phylum Chordata; class Mammalia; order Artiodactyla; family Bovidae; genus Neotragus; species Neotragus pygmaeus. The sequence continues at coordinate 1,205,503 of SJYV01056332.1, forward strand.
CTTCATATTTGCCCCTGTCTGAAAAACTGCTATTAGTCTTTCATTCCTTTGTATTCTGAAAACTATTTGATCAATAGAAAAAGAAATATAAATGACTTCTAAATATATAAAAAGATGCCAAACTGTTCTTATAAGGGTGATGTATTAAAATATATATATACTCAGATACTATTTTTTACTAATGAGATTACCAAAACCAAAATTTAACACATATTTTTGGTGACTCTGAACAAACAGGAATCCTCATAGCTTTGTTCATGGGTACCACCCTGGCAGAGAAGAATTAAGTGGCTCAGTAGTAAAGACTCTGCCTGCCAATGCAGAGGATGTAGGTTCGATCCCTGGGTCAGAAAGATCCTCTGGAGAAGAAGATGGCAACTCATTCTAGTATTCTTGCCTGGGAAATCCCATGGACAGAGGAGCCTGGGGGGCTACAATCCGTGGGGTCTTAAAACAGTTGGACATGACTTAGGCACTAAACAACAACAATCAAACTTATAAGTGCAATTATCCTTTGGTTTTAGCAATCCCAACCTTGGGAACTGACCCTATAGTAAAAATTGCACATATGAATGAAAAATATATAAAGATATACATTGAAAATCTCTAAATATCACAAGTTTGAAACAACTCAAGTTCTGTCAAGAAGGAACTGATTGAATAAACTGTGGCATATTAACATAATAGAATATTATACAGGAGTATAAAAGAATGGGGCAGTTCATTATATGCTGGTTTGTCAATATCACTAGTTTGTTTCTTTAAATGGATAAATGACACAGAACAGTGCATATATAGTAATATACATGTAAGTAGGAAGAGGGAATGAGAAAACTTTATTCTTGCTTGGCATTTGTGTAGATATACTAATAGAATGCTCGCACGTGTCTGTGTTTGTTCAGTCACTCAGTTGTGTCCAAGTCTTTATGACCCCATGGACTAAAGCCTGCCAGGCTCCTTTGTCCATGGAATTCTCCAGGCAAGAATACTGGAGAGAGTTGCCGTTCCCTTCTCTAGGAGATCTTCCTAGCCCAGAGATTGAATCTGCATCTTTTCATTGCAGGTAGATTCTTTACCACTGAGCCACCAGAGAAGCCCATACTGAGAGGATACTTAAGAAATTAATAACAGTGTTTGTCTATGGAAAAGAACAAGATAGATGAGATCAGGGAAATGAGTAAGAATTATCAGTCTTTACTGCTTTTATATTTGAACCATGTAAATGGGTAACCTACTAAATTTTTAAAAGTATGGCAAAGCCAATAGAGTATTGTAAAGTAAAATAAAGTAAAAAAAATAAAAATAAAATAAAAAAATNTTGTTTGTTTATTTGTTTTCTTCTCTGACCTTAATCCCATGGACACTTCAGTGACACATCAGGACAGACTATGGGGAATATATCATCCAAGAGTCTTAGAAAAGACCCATTATTTTTCCTTCTGGCCTCTGATCCCGGCAACTTTGGAAGAATGGAGTGAGAGTCTCAGACAAAGTTAGACCACAGACCAGCAACATGTCAAGCTTGTCTAAGGCAAATTCCAGTTTGTATGGGGAAAAAAAATTCAGTTTCTTCTGAGATTCAGTGAATTAAGCAAAAACCCAGGTCTTTCCTTCTGGCTCATAAATGTAGCATCTGATCTAAATGGAACACCTGCAGGCTGCCTAATGACAAAACAGACCCATTTGAATTTCTGCTATCTTTGGGATTTTTTAATATGATTATATGCTGTACACCCTTGGATATAAAACCACATCCCTCTCCTGGAAATGACAGCTTGCCCCCACAGCCAAGTGATGCTATTTATGTGGCATTGTTGTTATTTATTCTCATCTCAAAGGGAATGATTGAATGGCTTTGTGGTTTCTCCCAAGAAACTGTGGAGCTATATAGTATGAAATCTGCAAGCTCAGGTGATCATCTTTCTTGAGGAGATTTTCACAGGCAGCTCTTTGGAAATTGCATGAAAAGGTTGGTAGGACATTAGACAAAGTGGTTTTATTAGACTTATTGACTCAAAGCTCACTTTTCATACTAATTGTGACCCAGTGCACTCAGAGGGCAGACTATCTTCTCCCCCAGACCTCATCCCCCTCCAGCCAAAAACAATATTTTTCCCCCCACCCCCAGCATATCTGAAAGCAGGTGTGCGTAGCAGGGGAATGTGGATAGAATTAGACAGTCTTCATATTTGCCCCTGTCTGAAAAACTGCTATTAGTCTTTCATTCCTTTGTATTCTGAAAACTATTTGATCAATAGAAAAAGAAATATAAATGACTTCTAAATATATAAAAAGATGCCAAACTGTTCTTATAAGGGTGATGTATTAAAATATATATATACTCAGATACTATTTTTTACTAATGAGATTACCAAAACCAAAATTTAACACATATTTTTGGTGACTCTGAACAAACAGGAATCCTCATAGCTTTGTTCATGGGTACCACCCTGGCAGAGGAGAATTAGGTGGCTCAGTAGTAAAGACTCTGCCTGCCAATGCAGAGGATGTAGGTTCGATCCCTGGGTCAGAAAGATCCTCTGGAGAAGAAGATGGCAACTCATTCTAGTATTCTTGCCTGGGAAATCCCATGGACAGAGGAGCCTGGGGGGCTACAATCCGTGGGGTCTTAAAACAGTTGGACATGACTTAGGCACTAAACAACAACAATCAAACTTATAAGTGCAATTATCCTTTGGTTTTAGCAATCCCAACCTTGGGAACTGACCCTATAGTAAAAATTGCACATATGAATGAAAAATATATAAAGATATACATTGAAAATCTCTAAATATCACAAGTTTGAAACAACTCAAGTTCTGTCAAGAAGGAACTGATTGAATAAACTGTGGCATATTAACATAATAGAATATTATACAGGAGTATAAAAGAATGGGGCAGTTCATTATATGCTGGTTTGTCAATATCACTAGTTTGTTTCTTTAAATGGATAAATGACACAGAACAGTGCATATATAGTAATATACATGTAAGTAGGAAGAGGGAATGAGAAAACTTTATTCTTGCTTGGCATTTGTGTAGATATACTAATAGAATGCTCGCACGTGTCTGGTTTGTTCAGCCACTCAGTTGTGTCCAAGTCTTTATGACCTCATGGACTAAAGCCTGCCAGGCTCCTTTGTCCATGGAATTCTCCAGGCAAGAATACTGGAGAGAGTTGCCGTTCCCATCTCTAGGAGATCTTCCTAGCCCAGAGACTGAATCTGCATCTTTTCATTGCAGGTAGATTCTTTACCACTGAGCCACCAGAGCAGCCCATACTGAGAGGATACTTAAGAAATTAATAACAGTGTTTGTCTATGGAAAAGAACAAGATAGATGAGATCAGGGAAATGAGTAAGAATTATCAGTCTTTACTGCTTTTATATTTGAACCATGTAAATGGGTAACCTACTAAATTTTTAAAAGTATGGCAAAGCCAATAGAGTATTGTAAAGTAAAACAAAGTAAAAAAAATAAAAATAAAATAAAAAAAATAAAAATAAATAAAAACAATATAATCTACCTTCAATGTACAAGGGTTACAGTTTCTGTGTGTGTGTGTGTGTGTGTGTGTGTGTGTGTGTGTGTGTGTTAGTTGCTCAGTCGTGTCTGACTCTTTGTGACTCCATGGACTGTAGCTCGCCAGGCTCTGCTGTCCATGGGATTCTCTAATTTCTCTACACTATAGCTAATATTTGTTTCCCATTGTTTTGGTTGTAGCCATGGTAGTGGGTGTGAAATTGTATGTCAACCTGCTCAAATTTTTTAAATTAATGAGAAAACTGTATCATAAATATCTTTTATTAAACTATTATACCTATGAAAAATACTACCTCAATTCTGTTATTAAATCAAAAGTCCATTGACAGTTTGCAGACCTCAGTTTGTTTAGGGTCTAGAACTAGGCAGGTCCTATCTAGACCTGCCTAGAACTAGGCAGACCCTGTACATGAAAGCTGCTTGCACCCATGTTATTAATATTAAATGTCTACCGAAAGCTAATAGTTTCATGCCATGATTCTTTCTGCATATTCCTGTGACATAGATATTTCAATCTCCCTTTTACAGATGAGAAAGCTGAGGGTCTTCTAGAATAAAGAACTTAGCCAAAGTTAGACCTCTAGTAAATGAAAATGCCAGGATTCAAACCAATGTCTGCTTGATCTCCAGTCCTGTGCACTTTTCACTATAACAAAGCTTTAGAGGGAAGAAAACCACTCAGAAGGGACAGAAGACAATTAGGTGACATTTTTACCTACCTCCAAATTTGCATGAGTTGACTTTGTCATTTAAATGTTTTTCTCTTCCAAGATCTGTTCTGTGAAGCCCATGTCTCCCTTTCTTTCTGATTTTGATACCAAGGCATGTGTTCTAACTTGTATCAATTTCTCTGAAATCTTGGACCCATAAAACACTTTGCCAAAGACCAGAGGTCTTCTTGTTAGCTTGGTGCCTGAAGTTCTCTTCTTTCTTTGGAATATGTGAATTCTCCAGACTTTAGACCACAGTTTCAAATATACGTCCAGCCAAATGGCAGGTCTTCTACAGAAAGAAATGAGGTACAAGATAGAAGAGACAGACTGAACTCCAAACTAGTCTGAACTGGTTCCTGGCAGTAGACAGGTAGGTATACCCAATGGCCAACTCATATCATCCATGTACCGACAGGTGAAATGTCACCCCTTCCATGGATATCACATCCCGCTTTTGGCACAGTGTCTTCCTCTGTGAACAACTGCTGCCAAATGGTGCTTGGAGATTGGTTACCTTATCTCAACCCAAAGTGGATCCACTATAGAGCCAACCAATCACCTTGTTACCAGGTCCATATATGGATGAGGCCATGAACAACACCAGGGTGACCATTATCACACAGAGAAAATGTAAAATCCTGGGAAATTCGTGAACTAGCCAATGAAGCTATGTTCTTTGTCCATAGAAACTCAAGGCAAATTTTACCACTTCAACATGAAGAGGTATCTAATGAAATATATTACAATAAAAACATTTCACCTGGAGGGAAGTGTGTCAAAACAAAATACTACTTTAAGGTGAATCTGTGTCCTTTGAATAGTAATGTAAAAATAATCTTTAAAAAAAGTTTTGTCCCAGTTTATAAGAAAATCTTTTGTATTATATGAAAACTACTCATGTGGGGAAAAAATACAATTCTGACTCTATTGAATAGGCTGTTGATTCAGGGAAATCTACAAAGGAAAGGTCAGAAGAGAGTGAGATCTGAAGCCTCTTGGAAAGATCTGGAAAATATATGCCACCCTGCTTCTTCTCTCAGGCTGCTTGTATCATTGGGACCCTCCACACCAGAATAGTAAAAGACCCTATTGTTACCTTTTACCCCCCAGGTTTAATTATTTTTAAATAGTTAAAAAAAATAAAATTAAAACCTGAATTTATTTTTTGTAAACTCTAAGTAAAGGTGAAATCCCATTAACTCTCCCCAATCTCATTCCACACAAGCATTTTCTATAATCAAATTAGTGTGTACCACTAAGAGCATTCTGGATCTTTTATATTTACATCAACATAAGTACATTGTGGCCCAGCTCCTTGATTAATAAGCAGATATTCAACACATATTTTTGAGCACTTAACTGCTCAGAAGATTATGTTTTAGGCACAGGGGATGTAAAAAGATTAGGTTATTATATATTGAGCATCTAATTTATGCCAGGACTTTTGAGAGGGAATCTACCTTTAATTTTGCATTTGATCAACACAATACTCCTGAAGAGATGTGCTACTCTTTGTTCTACAGATGAGAAAGCTGAAGTTCAGAGAAGTTCAATGATTTGCCCAAGGTCACAGATGACAGGTAATAGAGCTGAAATTCAAACAGAGGCATGGCTGTGGATGATACAACATGACAGTGTACTGAAATAATAGTATTGCCCCAGTGTTCATAGCAATTTTCCTAAGGCTTTACATATTTTGACTCATTTAATGATGGACAGGGAGGCCCGGCATACTGCGATTCATGGGATCGCAAAGAGTCAGACATGATGAGCGACTGGACTGAACCGAACTGAATGTTGACGGCAACAGAGCTATGTAGTGTTATCNTGGGGCTTTGTTTCTGAGTACCATTTGTCTCTAAGAATCTTGAAGAAGGATCGTCTTGAACGTCAGAACAGCACAACCCACTAAGATGGCAGTGGCTGTGTAGCACCTCCCTCTGACATGCTACGATAATTAATTTGATGCGTTAACTTGACTGGGCCATGATACCAAGATATGGTTCAACACTGGTCTGGATGTTGAAAGTGAAAGAGTTACTCGCTCAGTTGTGCCCAGCTCTTTGTGACTCCATGGTCTGTAGGCCCGCCAGGCTCCTCTGTCCATGGGATTCTCCAGGCAAGAACACTGGAGTAGGTAGCTATTTCCTTTTCATGGGATCTTCCAGGCCTGGGGATTGTACCTGGGTCTTCTGCATTGCAGACAGATTCTTTACTGTCTGAGCCACCAGGTCTGGATGTTACTTCAAGGTACTTATTTAGGTGAGATTAACATTTAAATTGGTACACTTTCAGTCAAGCAGATTACCATTCATAACATGGGTGATCTTCATCCGATCAGTTGAAGTCCTTAAGAGAAAAAGACAGAGGTTCTGCTAGGGAGAGGGACTTCTACCTACAGACGGTCTTTGGACCCAAGCTGCAGCATCAGCTCCTCCCTAAGTTTCCAGCTTGTTGGTGTTACCTGCAAAGGTTCGACTTGCCAACTTCCACAGTCACGAGAGTTAATTCCTTACAATAAATCTCTCTACCTCTCTCTATGTCTCTCTTTCTGTCTATTTCGCTGATTCTTTCTTTCTCTCTTTTATACACACACAGACACACCCTATTAGTTCTGTTTTTCTGGACTCTGAGTAATATACATACTAATGCGGATGCAGTACTAATATACTGGGCAGAGCCCACTTAGTCCTTGTAATGGTTTCCCATAGCTGCTGTAACAAATGACCGTATCTCTAGTGGATCGATACAGCGAAAAGTTAATATCATCTACTTTTGGAGGTCAGAACAGGTGTCACTGGGCTCAAAAGAAGTGTCAGTGGGCTGCGTTCCTTCCAGAGGCTCTAGGAAAGAATCCGTCCACTTGCCTTTTCCAGCTGTAGAAGTTGCCTGCATTCCTTGGCTCATGGCTACTCTCTTCCTCTTCAAAGCCTTTAGTGTGGCACCTTCCAATCTGTCTATGACTCTTCTGATTGCTTCTTATTAGAAACCTTGTGATTACCTTGAGCTCACCTGGGTAATCCGGGGACACCAACTTCCTTGTTCTTTACCATCTCCTGGAGCTTGCTCAAACTCATGTCCATTGAGTCATGATGCCATTCAACTATCTCATCCTCTGTCATCCCCTTCTCCTCCTGCCTTCAATCTTTCCCAGCATCAGGGTCTTTTCCAATGAGTTGACTCTTTGCACCAGGTGGCCAAAGCATTGGAGCTTCAGCCTCAATATAAGTCCCTCCAATGAATATTCAGGATTGATTTCCTTTAGGATTGACTGAGTTGATCTCCTCGCAGTCCAAGGGACTCTCAAGAGTCTTCTCCAGTAACACAGTTCAAAAGCATCAGTTATTCAGGGTTCACCTTTTTTATGGTCCAGCTCTCACATCTATAAACAACTATGGGAAAAACCACAGCTTTGACTATATGGACCTGTGTCAGCAAAGTAATGTCTCTGCTTTTTGATACACTCTTTAGGTTTATCATAGCTTTTCTTCCAGGGAGTAAGCATCGTTTAATTCCATAGTTGCAGTCACCATCTGCAGTGATTTTGGAGCTCAAGAAAATAAAGTCTGTCACTGTTTCCACTGTTTCCCAATCTATTTGCAATGAAGTGATGGGACTGGTTTCCATGATGTTTGTTTTTTGAATGTTGAGTTTTAAGCCAACTTTTTCTCCCAAGCTACAACATCTTTAATTCAATCACATCTGCAAAACAATTCTTTTCATCATGTAGATTAACAGACTCACTGGCTGCAAGGATTAAGACCTAGACATTTTTGAGGGTCTTTATTCTGCCTCCCACAACCCTTTGTGATGCATTCAGTCACCCACTCACCAAGAATTTGAGAATCTTGAGTGTCCACCATGTGCTATGAACAGAGACAACGTTGTGATGTTCTAGAAGATGACATTTCAGCAAATGGTGAAAAAGATCTGGTTTCACACTCGTGGAGTTTACACATAATAAGGCCAGACACAACACAGGTAAGTAAATAAATATATAGATATACTTCATTTAAAATTTCAATAGACATAAGAAATCTGGAAAAAATAGATGAGTATGATAACTGGAGGTGGGATGTGGTGGGTTTTAAGGTAAAGCTTTTGAAGCTGCAATCAAATCGGGAGTGATATATGAGAAACACATTTCACCAGAGGAAACAACCGTTACACAGGCCTCTGGTAGTGATGAGTGTGATGTGTGGGGGAAAAAGTCATGTTAGAATGCAGGGGAAGTGTGGTACAAGAAGGCGTCAGAGACAAGAGCAGAGCCAGCTGTGTAGGGATTTGGGGGCTTGGGGTTAATTCAAGGCCTTGAAGATTCATCATTTTTCCCTCTGTAGGAATTTCCTCGGTAGAGAAGTGTCCGCCTAAGAACCTGCACACCAGATGAACTGCTGGTAGCCCTTTTCTGGCTGAGGACAATTTGCCAGGTCCTCCATTCAGGCCCTATCCCTGCCAGCATCTTTCTTTTCTCATAGCATACTTCCTACCACATCAGTAATTGCCATCATCAATATGCTTGCAGGATTTAAACAGTTAGCAAAACTTCCTTGAGCTTACATAGAAGTATCTGAATTTGCTGATCATTCTTCAAGTGCATTATGCCTATGTGGCATACAGAATATTCATAGGAAAATACACACAGAATATTCATAGGAAAAGAGGTTTGTTGTCTCCTACCTAGTTCAACCATTTAACGTTAGCATCTTATCACTACCCAATAAAAAATTACAGATGCTCCCTGCCTCTCATTGCACTCCAACTTAACTAGGTTTCAATAAAATCCATTTTAGGTTTCTTTCCTTCCTCTCAGGAGAAAGTCTCTGTGTTTCTCAACACATATAAACCTGCAGGAAACAGAGTTGAAGGTAAAGGGGAAAATTGATTTGGTAATCAATTTGCAGTGTAATTCACCTTGAGGGAAAAAAATAAATGTCACAATCTTATTTTTAAAGTCCAAATAAAAAGAAATGTATCCTTTTCTGTGTGGACAGTTAAGTCAGGAATCAGGAATTTAGTTAAGCAGCAATTTGAAAATCGTAGTCAGGAAATAGCAAATAAAACAAAAAGTGTTATAAAAACAATCAAATATACAACACACAACAACTAGTTTAATCCTTGGTAAACATCAGTCTCTAGCTCTATCTAAAATTCTCTCTCCGTATCCAATTTCTCCCTTCACTTACATGACTACTCACTTTTATTGATTTATGGTTTATCCTTTCTGTGCTTTTCTTTTTTTTAGCAAAAAATAATCAAGCATACATACTCTAATTTTCTTTCTTCCTTTTCTTAATTTATTGGGGTACAGTTGCTTCACACTGTTGAGTTTGTTTCTGCTATACAACAAAGTGATTCAGCTATACGATTGTCTTTCTTACAATAAGGGAAGCATATTACCATGTACTATGCTTTTTTCTCCACACATCTTTGAAATTACTGCATATTAGTTTCTCTGTCTCTCACTGTGGATGTCTCTCTCTAGGTGGCTTCATAGGTCTTCATTTTACGATTATACTGTAATTTATTCGGTGTCCTCTGAGTGAATGGCTATTTGGTTTTTTATAAATTGCCATCATTACATATTTAATGATGCATATATAACTTTGGTTTGTATGTGTGGTAGTACCACTTTTAGGCAAATTCCTAGAAGTGGAGCTGCTGCATCAAAGGGACAAAAGTTAAAGGAACACATAGTTTGGTGTCGATTTCTCTACTGCCTTGCCACAGAATGGATTGCAAGGTTTTAAAATTTTTGACACTTAAGAAGTTGTATCACACAGTAGATATAATTGGCATTTCTCTCATTATGAGTGGAGTTGAATACTTTTATCATGTTTATTTACTAGATGTAAATCTTTTTATGAAATTATGTATTCATGGTTTTGCCCATTTCTTCTTTCAGATTTGATATTTTTCCCTTTTGATAGTACAGAATTCTGTATTAAGGAAATCAGCTGTGTATCCAGACAATTCACATATTTTTACAGTGTCATTTTCTTTAGATTTTACTTAGGGTTTCTTTGTTATGCAATTTGTTTCCATTTCGTAAAATTTACCAGTCTTTTCTTGTAACTGGATTTTGAATCTAGTTAAAAATGCTTTCCCTACTCTAATATTATAGAAAACTCACCCAAATTTTCTGCTAATACTCATATGGTCCCCTTATTTGCACTTATAGTTCAGACTCATTTGGACTTTTTCCTGTTGCATTGGGTGAGGTATAACTCCAACTTCATCTTTTTTCCAAATGGCTATCCAGCTATCCAAAATTTATTAAATGTCCATGTTTTCCCCAGCTTTTGAGATATTACTTATATGAGATTTTCTTATGCACTTGGGTTTGTTCCTACTCTTTCTACTAGGGTTCATCGGTATATTATTTGTGTGCTAGTAATAAACTTTTAAATTAAATCAAGGCTTGATAGTATATTTTAATGACCAATAGGGCTGTAGGTGCTGCTGCTAAGTCGCTTCAGTTGTGTCTGACTCTGCGCCACCCCATAGACGGCAGCCCACCAGGCTCCCCTGTCCCTGGGATTCTCCAGGCAAGAACACTGGAGTGGGTCGCCATTTCCTTCTCCAGTGCATGAAAGTGAAAAGTGAAAGGGAAGTTGGACTGTTTGCGACCCCATGGACTAGTTCTCCCTTATTACTCCTTTTTTCCAAGGATTTCCTAGTCGTTCCTGCATGTTTGTTTTTTTCATATGGTCTTCAAAAGAATCTGATCAAGGGGAAAATAATCTCGTTACTTGTATAGAGATTGCACTGAATTTATGTATTAAATTGAAGAAAATCTTTAAGCTATTGAATCATCCTATGCAAGAACAGTTATCTTTTTCCATTTCTTTAAGTTTTTGTCTTTATCTGAAGTACTCTCAATTTTTCATCATATATGTTTTGATCATTTCTTTTTTTCATAAATACTGAGGGGGGAGAATTATGAGAACTTTTGCTTTTGATGACTTACGCTAAAGTATTCCTTTTTTTTTTTCCTATTTTTTGACTACTGTCATTTTTTTTTGGTTTCTGTCAATCAACTTACCTTGTGTCTGTTTGACTTTCTTTTTCTATCTTAAAGTAGAAGCTCAGATTATTTAGCTTTTTTTCTTTATTAACACAGGATTAAACTATAAATTTACCTCTAAAAATTGTCAAATGCATCTCACAAAATTTGTATTGTGTTTTTATCATCTTTCAGTTCAGAATGTTTTCCAATCTTTCTTGTAATTTTACCTTTTACCCATGAGTTTTTAGAATTAATTTATATATATATTTTGAAAATTTTAAGTTTTCATATTTGAAGAATATCTACTGGATATAGTGTTTAATTGCGATGAATTTTTTTCCTTTTGGTACTTTAAAAATAGCATTCCATCATTTCCTGGTTTGCATTGTTTCTGGTAAGAAATAGGTTGCAATTCTTTTCTTTCTGTATCTTGTCTCATTTTCTCTGCTACTTTAAAGATTTTTCTCTTCATCATTGTTTTAATACATTTGATTATGATATGCCTTGTACTTTTGCTTGTGTTTATTTTCTTGTTGCTCGTTGAGTTTCTTGGATCTATACGCTGATCTTTTTCACAGTTTTTGACCCTTGAATCCTTCACGGAACCCAAGTTTAATTTCATTAGACTGCGTATTCTATCCTAGAAAGCAGTGAAGTTCTGCTTCTTGTTGTTTCTTCAATCTCTCTTTTTAAAATTAGTTTCTCTTGTCTTATCATCAGGTTTCCTCATCTATTCTTTTGCAGTACATAATTTGTATTTCAGCATATTTAGGAATATTTTCCATTTAAGAATTGCATTTTTCAGCTCTAGATGTTTCTCACTGGCTGAGCTCTTGCTAGGCAAGATGAAGTCTTATTTCTTCCTGTTGGCCCCAGCTATCATCACAGGTTATGCTTTCCCTTCTGGCCTCCAGATTCCATTTCCTTTTTTTTTTTTAATTGGAGGATAATTGCTGTGCAATGTTGTGGTAGTTTCTGCTGTACAACAACGTGAATCATCTATGCTGCTGCTGCTGCTGCTGCTAAGTCGCTTCAGTCGTGTCCGACTCTGTGCGACCCCAGAGACGGCAGCCCACTAGGCTCTCCCGTCCCTGGGATTCTCCAGGCAAGAACACTGGAGTGGATTGCCATTTCCTTCTCCAATGCATGAAAGTGAAAGTGAAGTCGCTCAGTCGTGTCTGACTCTTAGCGACCCCATAGACTGCAGCCCACCAGGCTCCTCCATCCATAGATTTTCCAGGGAAGAGTACTGAAGTGGGGTGCCATCGCCTATGCATATTTCTGTTTATTAATTTTTACATTTGCATGCAAGAAGGACATGAATTTGAGGGGTCAGAAGTGGAATGCTGTGATTAAATGTTTCTGTCACACTCCCTCCCTGTCCCCACAGTTCATATGGGAAAACCTAATACCCAATAAAATGACATTGAGAGGTGGAGCCTTTGGGAGGGGAGATTAGGTCATAACAGAGGAGCCCTCATAATTGATATTTGTGCTTTTATGAAAGAGTCCTGTAGGAGGTTCCTAGACTCTTCTGCCAATTAAGGAAAAAAGGACACATCTGTGATCGAGTAGTGGGCCCTCACCAGATCATGTTGGTTTTCTGATCCTGGACTTTTAGCCTTTAGAATTATAAGAAATAAACTACCATTGTTTATATGCTATCCTGATCCTGGTATTTTGTAATAGCAGCTGAAATGGATGAAGACAATCATTTAATCAGTACCTAATGCTTTTTCTTTCTCCAAGAGTTCTTTGTTCTGCCTAATAGGATCTCGTCTCGCATAGTGCAATTTAACGTTTACCAAAGATTCCAGGAAGCTTCTATACAGATTTCTGGTGATCTTTATCTGCGTAGTTCCCTTCTTTCCACTCATCCACAAAGATTCTAGTTACCTAATCCTTCTCAGTTTCCAATCTGTGTTTCTTCCACTCAAGAAGACTACTGAATTCTGCAATGGATTCCCCCTCCATATATCATAGCCCGGAAGTGACTCCAAGAAGAAACCTAGGGAAACCATAGGGCTTAGCTCATTTTTTCCCCTTTTTTCAGAGACCAAAGTCATGTAATCTTGTTTTGTATATATATCTCCAAAGGCTAAATGCTATAGTTTCAGATATTTTGTCTACCCTTAATCATTTGTATCAGAGCTAGTCTTGTATTAGTTAATCCACTATAGCCAGAAGCAGAAGTTCTCTGCATAGCACTTTACTTTTCAAAGACATAGAGGGTGTCATGGTTAGGAAAACAAAATCTCAAGGATCATTAATAGAGCAACAAACCTGCTTTGCATAGGGCTTTAATTTCCTTTTCTAAATATCCAATAAATAACTGCTTGGACTCTACGTAATCATTTCCTGTAATGATGAGGCCACTATTTCCAAGGTAAGCTTACATCATAAGTTGGTAGGAAAGGTGTCTTTATAACGAGCTGAACTCTGTCTTCTGTGACTTCTACATCATCCTTATTTTATCTTTCAGGTCCACAGTAGGTCTACTCACTCTTCCACTATGCTGCTGCTGCTGCTAAGTCGCTTCAGTCGTGTCCAACTCTGTGCGACCCCATAGACGGCTGCCCACCAGGCTTCCCCGTCCCTGGGATTCTCCAGGCAATGATACTGGAGTGGGTTGCCATTTCCTTCTCCAATGCATGAAAGTGAAAAGTGAAAGTGAAGTCACTCAGTCGTGTCCGACTCTTAGCGACCCCGTGGACTGTAACCTTCCAGGCTCCTCCGTCCATGGGATTTTCTTGGCCAGAGTACTGGAGTGGGGTGCCATTGCCTTCTCCATCTTCCAATATATGGTCATACAAATAGTTGAAGACAGCAACATGTTCCCACAACCATCTCTTCTCTAGATTGAGCATGCCCAGGTTCTTTGACTTTACTCCACAAGATTGAGCAAGTAAGGAAGAAAGACAACTGTTATTCTCCTCCCTGTCTTTAAGTGTATGCCCAAAGACTTTTGAAATCTAAAAATGAAGTTGCCCTTAAAGTCCTCTAAGTTTTTAGCTTGAATCAATTATGCCTGATTTGATCAAAGAATCACTCACCTTTGGCAAGCAGTCTTTATATTTGGCACCTTCCAGAATATCCTGTTACCAAGCCAAACTTGGGTCCACTCACTCATGTGCAGTAAAGCCAATCTACCGACACGAGGTTGTGATACAGAAAAGTGCAGCCTCTATTTCAGGGCACCCAGCAAGGAATTTAGGGGAGCTAGTGCTCAAAATATCCAAACTCTCTGATGAGTTTCAGGAAAGCATTTTTAAAGGCTCAGTTAAGGAGGGGAGTTTCAGGGTATGTGGTCAACTTGTGCACAGTTCTCTGATTGTCTGATGAAGAAATAACAGGGTGGTGTCACATTATCAATCTTCTTGGTCCAGTAGGTCTGGGAGCCATGTGCTCATGGACATCAAGCAGTTAACTTCTTCCCTGTGGTGGGGGTTTTAGCATCGGTAAAACAACTCAGGAAATGTGCAACAGATACTGTTATCTAGGTACTTCAGAGAGAAGCTAAAGCAGATAACATGGAAGAAGGGGTTTGTTCTGGGAAGGCCCCATAGGATCCTGCCTACTATAATCCTAGGACTAGTGAAAGGAACTTTCACATAACTGTGTGACACAGAAGATACTATTCCTCACCATGTTTTCATATAAAGCCACAAGACATGTGAATAATGGCTAATTAATTGGGAAATGGGAACTAGAAGAGAGGGAGGAAAGTATAATTTTATTGAAGTATATAGTTCATTTCCTAATTGATAACTTTAAGGATAAAATTGGACATAAAATTTCAGCCTCTAAAAGTCAATGAACACATCTGAAGATCAGGGGTACTTTATGGCCCTGATATTATTTACTGCTTGGTTTTATTCTAATAATGAGATTATCGGCACTTTGATTTTATTCTAAAATCAGAATTAATTTTACTTAATGTCTTATAGTTAACTTAAAAAATGCATCATCTTGAAAATCATGTTCACTTGCACCTCTTTGTTTCTAATAACGACCAGTCTGGGGGAAGTGGGCTTCATAGCTTCATTTCAACAGTTTGTTTTAATTGGTTTCTAATTCATTTCTTTAGGCTATGCATTATTTCTTTCAGTCCCTAGGTCTGGACTAATTTGCATAACAGCATTCATAGAACATTGTGGAACATAATTCTCACTCATTAAAAAAATGCAGATGCTAAATGTCAGGCATTTACATTTTGAAACAGTGATTTCTTTTAATCTACTTTATCTTATTTAACTTTTAAAAACTGATTTCCCAAGGGCTGAAGTGTAGGAAAACCTTGGTAACTTTACCTCAGGCATTTTTTAAATAGAGATAGCAGTTCCAGCTAAATGTCTCCTTATTAGCTGCATGTTTCACAGGGTTGTGTTGGGTTCTACAGCTGAGGAGTAGCTATAACATTTGTGCTGTCTATGAGAGAGCAGTGAGGTGAAAGTCGTTCAGTCGTGTCTAACTCTTTTCGATCCCTTGGAGTGTAACTTGCCAGGCTCCTCTGTTTGTGGGATTTTCCAGGCAAGAATATTGGAGTGGGTAGATATTTCCTTTTCCAGCGGGTCTTCTAAACCCAGGGGTTCTTGACTGGCTGAGCCACCTGGGAAGCCCAAAAGAGAGCAGTTAATCGCTAATAGTTGCTTTCTCTTCACACTTTATTTGCCCAATTAAACTAGGATCATAGATCTCCATTTCTTTATATAATGATTGGAATTAGATCTGATGTTAGAGTCAGATATCTGGTGGTTCAATTCTTCTACCTGTAGAGAGGTAATATTTTTCCAATGGTTTATGGTAAAAAGAAGAAAGAAAGGAAGAAAGAAAGAAAAGAGGAGAAAAGAATAGAGTTGAAGAAGCTAATTCCTGCCACCTACTTTCTTTGGGTCACTCACCCTGCTTATTTAACTTATATGCAGAGTACATCATGAGAAATGTTGGGCTGGAAGAAGCACAAGCTGGAATCAAGATTGCCGGGACAAATATAAATTACCTCAGATCTGCAGATGATACGACCCTTATGGCAGAAAGTGAAGAGGAACTAAAAAGCCTCTCGAAAGTGAAAGAAGAGAGTGAAAATTTTGGCTTAAAGCTCAACATTCAGAAAATGAAGATCATGGCATCCAGTCCCATCACTTCATGGGAAATAGATGGGGAAACAGTGGAAACAATATCAGACTTTATTTTGGGGGGCTCCAAAATCACTGCAGATGGTGATTGTAGTCAGGAAATTAAAAGACACTTACTCCTTGGGAGGAAAGTTATGACCAACCTAGATAATATTCAAAAGCAGAGACATTGCTTTGCCAAAAAGGTCCGTCTAGTCAAGGCTATGGTTTTTCCAGTGGTCATGTATGGATGTGAGAGTTGGACTATAAAGAAATTTGAATGCTGAAGAATTGATGCTTTTTAACTGTGGTGTTGGAGAAGACTCTTGAGAGTCCCTTGGATTGCAAGGAGATCCAACCAGTCCATTCTAAAGATCAGTCCTGGGTGTTCATTGGAGGTACTGATACTAAAGCTGAAACTCAAGTACTTTGGCCACCTCATGCGAAGAGCTGACTCATTGGACAAGACTCTGGTGTTGGGAGGGATTGGGGGCAGAAGGAGAAGGGGACAACAGAGGATGAGATGGCTCGATGGCATCACCAACCTGATGGACATGAGTTTGAGTGAACTCTGGGAGTTGGTGATGGACAGGGAGGCTTGGCGTACTGCGATTCATGGGGTCGCAAAGAGTCAGACACAACTGAGGTACTGAACTGAACTGAACTGAAGACCTAGCTGGAGAAAGAAAAGAAGCTGAACATGACATAGGCCTGAGAGTTGATCCCAAAGAAGCAGTTGGACAGATAACTGCAAGTTTTGTCAGGAGAGGGACCAGAATACAAACAGTAAGGAATAACATGAAATTTCTATCACTTTATCTTTGCCTTATTCTTCTACACTTAGTATAGGTAGTTCAGTTCAGTCACTCAGTTGTGTCGACACTTTGCAACCCCATGGACTAAAGCACTCCAGGCTTCCCCATCCATCGCCAACTCCTGGAGCTTTCTCAAACTCATCGACTCGTGTCCATCAAGTCAGTGATGCCATCCAACCATCTCATCCTCTGTCGTCCCCTACTCTTCCTGGCCTCAATCTTTCTCAGCATCAGGATCTTTTCAAATGAGTCAGTTTTTCCCATCAGGTGGCCAAGTATTGGAGTTTCACCTTTAGCATCTGTCCTTCAACTGAATATTCAGGACTGATTTCCTTTAGGATGGACTGGTTGGATCTCCTTGCAGTCCAAGGGACTCTCAAGAGTCTTCTACAACACCACAGTTCAAAAGCATCAATTCTTCAGCATTCAGATTTCTTTATAGTCCAACTCTCATATCCATACATGACCACTGGAAAAACCATAGCTTGGACTAGATGGACTTTTGTTGTCAAAGCAATGTCTCTGCTTTTTAATATGCTGTCTAGGTTGGTCACAGCTTTTTATCCAAGGAGCAAGCATCTTTTAATTTCATGGCTGCAGTCACCATCTGCAGTTATTTTGGAGCCCCTAAAATAAAGACTCTCACTGTTTCCACTGTTTCCCCATCTATTTGCCATGAAGTGATGGGACCACATGCTACGATCTTAGTTTTATGAATGTTAAGTTTCAAGCCATCTTTTTCACTCTCCTCTTTCACTTTCATCACAAAGAGCTTTAGTTCTTCTTTGCTGTTTGTCATAAAGGTGGTGTCATCTGCATATCTGAGGTTACTGATATTTCTCCATGCAAGCTTCATTACAGCTTGTGCTTCATCCAGCTGAGCATTTCTCATGATGTACTCCTGCATATAAGTTAAAAAAATCAGGGTGACAATATACAACCTTGACGTACTCCTTTCCTGATTTGGAACCAGTCCTTTGTTCCACGTCCAGTTCTAACTGTTGCTTCCTGACCTGCATACAGATTTCTCAGGAGACAAGTCAGGTGGTCTGGTATTTCCATCTCTTGAAGAATTTTCCACAGTTTGTTGTGAATCTACACAGTCAAAGGCTTTGGAGAAGTCAATAAAGCAGTAAATATTTTTCTAGAACTCTCTTGCTTTTTCCATGATCCAGCGGATGTTTGCAATTTGATCTCTGGTCCCTCTACCTTTTCTAAATCCAGCTCAAACGTCTGGAAGTTCATGGTTCACATATTGCTGAAGCCTGGCTTGAAGGATTTTGAGCATTACTTTGCTAACGTGTGATATGAGTCCAATTGTGCAGTAGTTTGAACATTCTTTTGCATTTCCTTTCTTTGGGGTTGGAATGAAAATTGACCTTTTCCAGTCCTGTAGCCACTGCTGAGTTTTCCAGATTTGCTGGCATGTTGAGTGCAGCACTTTCATAGCATCATCTTTCAGGATTTGCAACAGCTCAACTGGAATTCCATCACCTTCACTAGTTTTGTTTGTAGTCATGCTTCCTAAGGCCCACTTGAATTTGCATTCCAGGATGTCTGGCTCTAGGTGAGTGATCACACCATGGTGGTTATCTGGATCATGATGATCTTTTTTGTTTAGTTCTTCTGTGTATTCTTGCCACCTCTTCTTAATATCTTCTGCTTCCTTTAGGTCCATACTATTTCTGTCCTTTATTGTGCCCATCTTTGCATGAAATGATCCCTTGGTATCTCTAATTTTCTTGAAGAGATCTCTAGTCTTTCCCATTCTGTTCTTTTCCTCTATTTCTTTGCAATGATCACTGAGGAAGGCTTTCTTATCTCTCCTTGTTATTCTTTGGAACTCTGTATTCCAAAGGATATATCTTCCCTTTTCTCCTTTGCCTTTCTTCCTTTCTCAGCTCTTTGTAAAACCTCCTCAGTCAACCATTTTGCCTTTTTGCATTTCTTTTTCTTGGAGATGATCTTGATCCCTGCCTCCTGTAAAGTGTCACAAACCCCCTTCCATAATTCTTCAGGCACTCTGTCTATAAAATCTAATCCCTTGACTCTATTTCTCACTTCCACTGTATAATCATAAGGGATTTGATTCAGGTCATAGCTGAACAGTCTAGTGGTTTTCCCTACTTTCTTCAATTTAAGTCTGAATTTAGCAATAAGGAGTTCCTAATCTGAGCCACATTCAGCTCCCAGTCTTGTTTTTGCTGACTGTATAAAGCTTCTCCATTTTGGCTGCAAAGAATATAATCAATTTGATCAGTATTGACCATCTGGTGATGTCCATGTGTAGAGTCTTCTCTTGTGTTGTTGGAAGAGGGTGTTTGGTATGACTAGTATGTTCTCTTGGCAAAACTCCATTAGCCTTTGCCCTGCTTCATTCTGTACTCAAAGGCCAAATTTGCCCATTACTCCAGGTATTTCTTGACTTCCTACTTTAGCATTCCAATCCTCTATAATGAAAAAGACATCTTTTTTGGGTGTTAGTTCTACAAGGTCTTGTAAGTCTTCACAGAACCGTACAACTTCAGCTTCTTCAGCATAACTGGTCAGGGCATAGAATTGGATTACTGTGATAATGAATGGTTTGCCTTAGAAAGGAACAGAGATCATTCTGTCATTTTTTAGATTGCATCCAAGTACCTTATTTCAGACTCTTTTGTTGACTATGATGGCTACTCTGTTTCTTCTAACAGATTCTTTCCCACAGTAGTAGATTAAATCGTCATCTGTGTTCATTTCACCCATTATAGTCTGATTTAGTTCACCGATTTCTAAAATGTCGATGTTCACTCTTGCCATCTCCTGTTTGACCACTTCCAATTTGCCTGGATTCATGGACTGACATTCCAGCTTCCTNTTTAATATGCTATCTAAGTTGGTCATAACTTTCCTTCCAAGGAGTAAGCACCTTTTAATTTCATGGCTGTAATCACCGTCTGCAGTGATTCCTTAGTCCTGTACCATTTCTGCTGGCTCTATGGTGGGGTTAATGATGACCTCCTCCAAGAGGGCTTATGCCACACCCAGCTCTGCTGAACCCAGAGCCCCCTGCCCCTGCAACAGGTCACTGCTGACCTGTATCTCCACAGGAGACACTCAGATACAGTTCTGGCTCAGTCTCTGTGGGGTCTCTGGGTCCTGGTGTGCCCAAGGTTTGTTTGAGCCCTCCAAGCATCTTTTGTGGGTATGGGGCTTGATTCTAAATGTGCTTTTGCCCCTCCTACCATTTTGCTTCTTGTTGGGGTTTCTCCTTTGCCCTTGGATGTGGGATCTTTTTTTGGTGGGATCCAACACTCTTCCGTTGATGGTTTTTCAGCAACTAGTTGTAATTTTGGAGTTCTTGCAGGAGAAGATGAGCACATGTCCTTCTACTCCACCATCCTGAAAACTCAGTATAGGTAATTATGGAACTATAGGCATTTATCATCCTTCACTGGAGATCAATAATTTTCCAATTTTAATTTTCAGTTACTTTTCTGTCTCTGCTTCACTTCCAACTTTCTTTCTTTCTTTCTTTTTTTTCTTCCACCTTTATCAAAATACATTCATACTGACTGTGGGCTACACATTATGCTATATACTGAGAAGGCAAAAATAAGTGTCAGGTACATGCGTGCTCAGTCATGTCTGACTCATGGTAACCCTATAGACTGTAGCCACCAGGCTCCTCTGTCCATGGGAATTCCCTGGCAAGTATACTGGAGTGGGTTACCGTTTCCTACTCCAGGAGATCATCCCAACCCAGGGATTAAAATTGTGTTACCTGCATCTACTTCATTGGCAGGCAGCTGGGAAGCCCCGAATGTCAAGATCTTCAGTATAAAGGAGTTCATAGACAAGACAATGAAACAGAGAGTTGAAAGAGAGTCTAAGAAGGCTTAAGACTAAAATAGTCCAGATCTAAACCTAAATTTTAGAATATCAAGAGGTAATACATCAACAGGGTCTTAATAGATGAGCAGTTAGCTAGACAGTGAAGGGATAGAGGTGATGAGGTATTCAAAGGAGTGAGAAACGTGGACAAAAGAATGTCATCTGCCATATCAGTAATAAAAGGATGATGCAGCCACCCTCAACTGTACACCCTGAGATGATTCAGGATGGATAAAAACAGGATATTGGCCTAGAGTGAAGGTGCCTATCAAAGGAGTGATTCCAGTAAGCCCTGATTCTTCCATCTATCCATACATAGGAAAGTGCTAAATTCATTAATTTGAGATGCCTGGTTTTCCTTTAACTACTAGTAAGTAATCTCTTGATGTCCTAACTACCTTGTTTTAGTTGCAAAAACTCCTTTATATCCTGGCTCTTCTCTTACCTCTTGGAAGCAGTCCCTCAAGGCTGAGAGGCTGTGTCCCAGGCCTAAGTCCTCAGAAAGTTTGCTGAATAAAATAGAATTCTCTGCTTTTAGGTTGTGCAACTTCTTTTGGAAAGGAGGCATCATGTACAGTAATGTGGAAATCAGAGGGGTCATGATGACCTTAGGCAATGCTAAGTGGTTCGGTGTGGTGGGGACACTAGGCATTAGCTATATTTTAAGTAATTTGTTCAATGTAGTGAGGAAGTGACTAGGCAGAATTTTCAGTCAGATCTTCCTGAACCTAAAATCTATACCCTGAACCTTGACTATGCATACCATATGATTTAAAAACGTGCAGTCAAAATTAGATATTTGACAATATAACCGGTGTTTCAATGATTGCTCTTTTGCCAAAGTACAGAAAATAGATGTCAATTAAGCAACTATTCTCAGACAATTTCATATTAGATGAAATAAATATACTTGATTTTGCTGTTTTTATTACAAAAAACTTTTAGTTCCATTCCTAAGTATTATTTGCCTAAAATTTCATGCTTAGCCTTTAAAAATAAGAAAAAATTTTACTCGGGTAGTTTTCTATCAATGGCAATTTAATTGCAAGGATCTACTTAAACTAAAGTAATAATAGGATTCAACTCAGGTAAAGAGAGGAGAATTCAGGCTTTCACTCATCAACACAACTCTATCCTGTAAGAGGATAATTTTGTCATCAAGTCCTTAATCTTTTCTCGAATTACCTCAACTACTTCATTCTATTATCAGATTCTTCAGAGACTGAAAAGAGAAATTTTGCTATCATATTTTATTTTAAATGGATCAGGTTCAGAGACAACTTGGTTGCCCAAACATCAACAGGATTATCTTCCCTATCAAATAAAGGATGATAATCTTAAGACTTTGAAGCTTACAGCAGAATAGTTCTGAAAGCAGGAATAGAGTCCATAGAGGGGTGAGGTGGAAATGGCAAGAGGACATTGCTTTCCCAGTTTCCTTCTAAAATCTTAGACCCTGCACAAAAATCCAAATACCATTAACCACAAGGAATAGCATTATTTGCAACCTCAGCTGTATTTAGGACAGATTGTTTGTTAGTTTGCTTGTTTTAAGATCAGTGTTTCATAAAGAAAACCATGTTTATGCTAAAACCAAAGTTAAATTTGCACTACTGCTACAGAACTGAAAATTTCTACAAAACCAGTTTTGTGTTACTTTTTATAAAATTACAGATATCAAAAAATGCTATTTGTAAGGCATTTGTCTCAGAACCCAGACATGACTTCCAGTTGACATGGCTCTGAGAAAGAACACTGTACTGAATTAGGAGATATAAGGGTTAGTCTTAAATCTTTCACTACTAATTGTGGGAATATTAACGAGATACTTATTTTCTGGGCTTTATTTTTTTATTTCAAAGATAGTGAATAGGGCAAGGTGTCAAAAATCCATTCTTACTTAAATATTTATAATTCTATACTATACTCCAAAAAAGAAGGGAGTTGAGTATAGCATCTCTAAACTCAGATAGCACATCCTTATCACACAACTTCTAGGGGTTCCTTTAACTTCTTTTGGTTTCACAGAACTTCACACTTTGGTTTATCTAGTTGGTTTCGACATATATTTTGGAGATTGAATTGACAAGATTTAATAGTGTTTGACAGTGGGAATGAAGGCAAAGGTAGTGTCAAAGACTGCAATGTTTGTTCCTGGCATAAACCACTAGGTGAATGCTGAAATTGGAAAGTAGAACCACATTATAGGAAGAAATCAAAATTTTAACAATTTAGGTTTCAGACGCACCTAAGAATCAAGTACATATGCAGTTAAATGTATAAGCCTAGATTTTAAAAGAGAGGTCAGACAGGGAGAGATGAAGATAAAAGTCATCAGCACAGAATTGGTATTTTTAACATGAAAATGCTGATGAAATCGACTAGGGAGAGAGTGGGAAGACAGGGGCTTGGGACCAACCACCCATGATATTCCTACATTTACAGTTTTAAGGAGAGGAAGATAAACTTGCAAAGGACCAAATAAATAGCCAGAGAGGCAGAAGAAAATCAGGAGAGTGAATGAAATAGAAGCTAATGTTAGGGAAGTGTTTATAAGAAAAGAAAAGCCAATTACACTGAACATTCAGAAAAGGAGGGGGTGGAAGCCAAGAGGTCCAGATGGAATAATAAGTTTACTCTCTGACGTACCTCTTCTGATCCAAGCAGCTACAGAGATAAGATATAAAATGAAAAATAATTACATAGTCAGGCTTACAAACAAAATAAACAAATTTTCCTTTGAATATAAATGGAGGACAACACAATGTGGTTAGCAGTATAAAGCCATAAGTAGGAGCTGGTGGGGGTCTAAAGTCTGAGTCTTTGTGTGACATGGTCTGAGGGTTTAGAAGTCTGGTCAGGCTCCCTTAAGTCAAGAGCAGGGATGGGACTGAAAAGATTGCTCACTCTTATTGTCTGGGAATATGATATATATCATTTAACCTAGGGTTATTTTCTGGTGGTTCAGATGGTAAAGAATCCACCTGCAATGCAGGAGACCCAGGTTCAATCCCTGCGTCAGGACGATCCCCTGGAGAAAGGAATGGGCACCCACTCCAGTATTCTTGCCTGGAGAATTCCATGGACAGAGGAGCCTAGCGGACTACAACCCATGGGTTGTAAAAAGTCAGATGTGACTGAGCAACTAACACATATACAAGGACACAAATTTCTGTGAGACAGCAAAAGAGACACAGAGGAGAGGTATAGAGCAGACTTTTGGACTCTGTGGGAGAGGGAGAGGGTGGGATGATTTGGGAGAATGGCATTGAAACATGTATACTATCATGTAAGAAATGAATCGCCAGTCTAGGTTCGATACAGGATACAGGATGCTTGGGGCTGGTGCACTGGGATGACCCAGAGAGATGATATGGGGAGGGAGGTGGGAGGGGGGTTCAGGATTGGGAACTCATGTACACCTGTGGCAGATTCATGTCAATGTATGGCAAAACCAATACAGTATTGTAAATTAAAATAAAGTAAAATTTTTTTAAATCACTTTTAAAAGAATAGCTTTATATCTAAAGTAGATTTGATATTCTAGTGCTTTTTTTCCATCCTAAAAACCTTGTAAAATTATTTTCCCCAAGTATCAATGAGAACAATAAAAGTTGATTTCATACAAAAAAAAATTTGCTTATGTCTGTACACATTCTAAAAGGAACAAAACTTTCCAAAATAAAGATTGATCATTAAAAAAAAAAAAAAAATTAAACCAGCCCCTTGCTATGGGGCAGGAAACTCTACCGCTGTGAATCCTGGTTCTGGCCTGATTGCAGGAGCTGAGTGGACCTCCAAGCACTGAACTGTCCCAGGACTCAGTCTTCCAAACTGTTCTCCTGCTGTAGTCACTCTTTGGTGACACAATCCCTGCTCAAGTTTTTAAATATCATCCATATCCTGATGACCCTCCCAAGTTACATTTCCAACTTAGACCTTTCCCCTGGACTTAGATTCACACGTCTAATGGCCTATTTGATATTCCCACTTGGGTATTTCAAATCACAGCTCCTAATTACATTCCTAAAAGTTCTCTCTCGTAGTCTTTCCCATCTCCAGTTAAGGGAAACTGTCCTTTCCATCAATGAGACTGAAAACTTTAGTGAGATCTTTGACTCTTTGTTTTATCCTACATACAATCAGCTAGCAAATCCTGACAGTTTCACTTTCAAATCAAATCTAAAATCTGACCCCCTCTCACGATCTCCATAGCTGGCGCCCTGGCTCACACTGCCATCGCCCCTCATCTGGGCTACAGCAGCTGCTTAGTGGTCCCCCTCATTGCAGTGCTGCCCTTCTGTCTAATCTCAAAATGGTAGCCTGAGGGAGTCCCTGATGTACACCAAGCATTCCCATTACACCACAGTTGAAACATTTGGAAAGGTTTCCATTGCTCCAGAGTGGAGTCCAAAGTACAATGGATTCTACAGAATCTCATGCCTCCTTGATCTCTTTCAATCAGTTCTATCCCTTGCTCACATCATTCCAGCCTCACTATTCTCTTTGATGCTACTTGAACACAAACATATATGCTACTGTCTCAGGAGTCACATTTGCTGTTTTACCCTCTGACTGTAACATTCTCCTGAAGAACCGCAAGTCTTACCCTCTCATCTCCTTTAGGCTTTTTTTTTTTTAAATGTTACCTTGAAATGAATCCTTTTCTGATCGTTCTATCAGAAATCATAAGCCCTGCCATAGACATGCCTCCTCCCTTTCTTGGCTTATTTTTCTCCCTAGCACTTTCTGTCATTTGACATATTAACTATTGCACACATGAATTCATATATGATGTCTCCTCATCATCAGAAAATAAACTCCAGGAGCCCAGATTTTGTTTGTTTGTTCTGTGTTTTAAATCTGTTTAATTCACTGTAATAAGTGCCTATTGTTGTCTGTTGTTTAATCGCTAAGCTGTGTCCAATTCTTTGTGACCCCATGGACTTGTAGCCCACCAGACTCCTCTATCCATGTGATTTCCCAGGTAAGAATACTGGAGAGGTTGCTCCAGGGAATCTTCCTGATCCAAGGATTGAACCTGGGTCTCCTGCATTGCAGGCAGACTTTTTACTGACTGAGCCACCAGGGAAGTCCCTCTAAGTACATAAGTCACTGCCAATTAGAAGATTTTAATAAATACTCATTGAGCAAATTAATAAAGCAAGGATAAGTGGAAAGAGAAAAGGGAAAACAAAACAAAAAAGCAAAAATTACACACACATATACAATCCCACATACTGAAAATGAGCCTGTGAGTAAACCAAATTCCAGTACATTTGAATACATTTTCTAAGACATGGATAAGCCTCAAAAAGTGGATAAGCATAATGGTATGTGGTGTATGATACTATTTAGATGAAATTTTAGAACATGAAAGGTGATGCTATCTATTGATTAGATATGCATATGTAAGTAGCAATAGTATTAAAAGTTATATTAAAAACATCAAGGTAATGGTAAGTTTGTGATGAGGGAGAAAGGGGCCTAAGTTTCTGGACAAGTACACAGAAGACATCTGTAAGAAAGTGACTGCAATGAAAGCCTGTGTAATCTCAACTGAATATGCCCAGAAAAGGGGAAGACATGGAGAATCAATGGGGAGACACCTAGGGTTTCCAGGTTATACAAGTCTGTAATGAAAGAATGACCACTTGAGCTGAATGGACAGGGTGTCTGACTCACTCGTCTTTTCCTGAAGCTCTCCACACTCGATTTGTTTCACAAATTTCATGGGCCACTTCTCAGTGTTGCTGAGGCTCTGCACTTGTGAAATCAATCTATAGATCCTTCTCCAGGCTCTATAACCACCTCTAGACCTGAGTGTGAAAAATTCTATACCAGTTGAGCAGACACCTGTAAAGAATCTCATCAGCCTTTGGGTTCAAAGATGAATCCAGCCTTTGAGTTAAAAAAAAAAAATCTCAATTTCTTATAGTAAATTCTGTCCTCTTTGGCTTCAGGGCAAAAGCTATCCTATCCCAACATGGTTTGTGACCCTGAACCTCAGGGTTTGATAGACGTCCAATCCCTTTACCCTGTATAGAAAGAAAGCCTGCAATGCAAGGGATGTATGAAGCCTTTGTCTCTTGGGTCAGTTAATGCGAAGTCCACCTTAGCAGCATACAAACATAAAAGCAAGTGAGTATGTTGGGAGACAGGCAGGCATGTATCCCCAGGCCTGGAGCCTGGAGAGCTGAATGGATAGGGTCCATGAATATTTTCCAAAAGTGGCACTTTTCAAATTAAAAAAAAAATTGAAAGGCACTTTGTGATGACTATGATAAAATATGTGGATGGAAGCAGAGTGAAAGCAAGTGGTTGAGACTCCATGTTTCTGCTGCAGGAGGTGAGGATTCTGTCCCCCGTCAGGGGGCCAAGATCTTGCATACGACGAGTCACAGCCAAAAATTTTTTTGAAGGAAAATGGGACAGGTATCATCTCCCACTCAAAAAAAGCAAGAACCATGCAAAACAGGTAAAGGGCAGTGACTTCTTCCAGGCTTACTGCCTGTTCCCTTCTGCTACCATTGGGGTGCTTAACTTGTCTCTGGAGAGTGGACATGTCTTAAGTTATCTGAGAGCAGTGGTATAAAGAAAATGTTCTTACACCTTCATGTATTTTTTTCTTTCTTCAACTTTCTTCCTTGTATTTCTGAATTAAGTTCTTCAGATTCTCAGATTTCATTGTGTGCATGCTCAGTTGTGGATGTGCGACCCTATGGACTGTAGCCCACCAGGCTCCTCTGTCCTTGCAATTTTCCAGGCAAGAATACTGGAGTGGGTTGCCATTTCCTCCTTCAGGGAATGTTCTCAACCCAGAGGTCGAACCTGTGTCTCCTTCATTGCAGGCAGATTCTTGACTTGCTGAGCCATTAGGGAAGCTAATTTTCCAAAGATCAATGTAAATTCCTTGTACCTTCCAGAATCTTCCAAATCCAAGTTGCCTTTCTCTCCTCTGAGTTCAGATATTCTTTGTCCTGCTATATTAATATGCTAGATCCTTTTTACAGAACCTATATAATTTCTTTATCAAACTGTCAGTTTCTTCATATCATGTTAAATCCCATCATCTTTGTTCTTAGCAAAATGTTTTTCTCTAAGTAAAGAATTGGTAGTACTTGACTGAGTTGAAATATAGCATTCCTTATTGTGGTGTGCGTGTGTTCAGTTGCTTCAGTCATGTCCGACTCTGCAACCCCATGGTTGCAGACAGCTTCTCTGTCCATGGGATTCTCTAGGCAAGAATACTGGAGTGGGTTGCTCTGCCTTCCTCCAGGGGATCTTCCTGACCCAGGGATCAAACCCACATCCCTTGCATTGCAGGCTGATTCTTTACCTGCTGAGCCACTTGGGAAGTCCCTTCTTATTGTGGGAGAAATTACTATTTCTTACTAAGATTTCTGGTTCTCCTTTCCTTTCACAAGTTACATG